>PVJH01020024.1:0-25634 GCA_004026705.1 Nesogale talazaci | reverse complement strand
ACCCCACCCCAGTCCCACCTTCTCGACTCACCTATTGCTCACCAGCACCTTGAAGAAGAAGTCGGGGGCCAATATGCCCTTGGGGATGGTGTCATAGCAGGGGGATTCTGGCAGACACAGCCACCTGGAGGCGAGGCCGGGTTAGATGCTAGAGTCTGCGCCCCCTTGCCCACCAGCCAGGCACGCCGCATGGACCCTGGCGAGCCAGGTGGCACCCTGAGAGTCCATGCGGCAGTGTGCACATGCACACCCCAAAGGCGCCCCACTGTACTCAGCCCGGGCCCCCCTCCGTGAGCCCTCCCCTACTTGCTCCTTCCGCATCCGAGGCCCTTTGCTCTCCCTTCTACCTGGCCGCACGAGGGCTGAACAGCAGTGGCCTTCTTTTGCTTAAACCAGCCTTTGTTTGTTTCCTCATTTTCTTTTCTTCTTCTTTTTTTTTTTTTTAGTTTTTTAGGCATCACTGCCCTCTGGTGGTGGGAGTAGGAGGCCCAGCTTCTGCTCCTGTGGAGCTGGAATTGAACCTCCATCCCAGTGGGCCGCACAACCACTACGCCACCGGGGCTCAGCCCGTTTGTTTCCTCATTTTCATTGGCTGACTCCAAACTGTAAGTGGAGGCTGTGTATCTAGGGGTCCTCGAGGCACTGGACTGCTACCCAAGAGTTTTGGCGGTTCAAATCCACCAGGCCGCCTGCTCTGGGCACATTTGAGACAACAAGCCCAAGGACAGGTCCTGTCCCACCCCCCACCCCCACCGCGTCACTAGGCGATGGGGTCTATTCAGCGGCAGGCTCAGGCTTCCCACACTGGTCTGCCCTGCGGGGGATGTTTGCTGATCCTTCATTCATTCCTAGCCGCCCCTGTAGCCAGGGTCAGTTCCAACACCTGCAGTCCCAGCCAAAGCAGAGCGCCCCCCGCCCTCTGCGGCCCCCCTGTTTTTCCTGGCGGTGCTCTGTAGGGAGGTGGCCAGTCCCAGGGGGTGGGTTGGGCCGGCCCACCTTGAGATGTCACTGAGCAAGTCACACTGGAAGCAGCCCCATCAGTGTCTCCACGGCAACATCACTAAATGACATACCCATCCCTCACTCAACACCGGCTGTGCTGGGCTGACTCAGGACCAGGGCTCCAGAGGCAGGCAAGCCCCCTGGAAGAGGCAGTCCTGCCAGTCTCCCTGGGGCGGCCCAGAGGGGAAGAGGGGTGGCGTAGGCAAAGGGCTGGGGGCTGGGAGAACGGCCTCTGCCCCATCCTGGAGAGACTGGGGCCCAAAAGGAAGAGGAACAGGGACAAGCAGCAGGACCCAGGCACGGGTTCATCTTTTTTTTTTTTTTCCAATGATTTTATTGGGGCCTCTTACAGCTCTTATAACATCCCATACATCATTTGCATCAAGCATATTTATACACGTTGTCATCTTCATTTCCAAATATTTTCTACTTCAGTCCTTGGTATAAGTTCCTCCCCTCTCCTTTTTTTTTTTTTTTAGCCATCACTGCCCTCTGGTGGTGGGAGTAGGAGGCCCAGCCTTTGCTCCTGTGAGCTGGAATTGAACCTCCATCCCAGTGGGCCGCAGTCCCGCGCACAACCACTATGCCACCAGGGCTCAGCCCCCCCCCTTTTTTTTTAAATAAATCATTTTATTGGGGGCTCATACAACGCCCATCACGATCCATACGTACATCAATTGCATGCAGACCACACTGGCACACTTGTTGCCATCATCCCTCTCGAAACCTCCTCCCTCCACGTAGGCCCCCAGTACCAGCTCCCCCTGTTTCCCTCCCCTCCCCTCCCCCATGAACCCTTAATAATTTACAAATTGTCATTACTTTTTCATATCGTACACTGTACAATGTGCCCCTTCACTCACTTCCCTGTTGTCCGTACCCCAGGGAGGTTATATGTAGATCCCTGAAATTGGTTTCCCCTTTCCATTCCACCATCCCTCCACCCTCCCAGTATCACCACTCCCACTACTAGTCCTGAGGGATCATCTATCCTAAATTCCCCATGTTTCCAACTCCGGTGCACATCCCCTGGTCTAGCTGGATTTGCCTGGTAGAACACGGTCCATCTTTTATACAGTCTGACCCACGCACGCCTCACCCACTGCACAGATGTCGCTCGAGAAAGGTAAACCGTGCACTCACAGGATGCCCACATTCTTGGACAAGGCATTGTGGAAGTTGTCTGTGACTGTCCTATACACTGATCGGTTTTTCCTGATCCAGATGAGGCTTTCTGAACTGGGTACAAATGGGTCATTTCAGTGAGGACCAGGCTCCTGGGGCTGGGCTGTCTGGACTGGGGGTGTGGTCATGCTCTGGGCGGGGTGGTGGGTGGGGCCAGGGATCCCCAGGCAAGGAAAGATTTACAAGGTGGGCGAGGTCTGCGGAACAGGGTAGGGGGCCCACAGGGCTTACTCTTCCAGCGGGGTGTTGTACTTGTAGATTTCCTCCTCACTGTAGTCCCTGATGGTGTCCTGGGAGTCCCCTCCGCCTATCACCTTCAGTATGTAGCTGCCAGAGGCAATGGTGTCTAGAACCACCAGTAAGCCCTGGGGGGGGTCCTCCCTCCTCCCCTACCGGTGTTCTGCCACCTAAGGTAGGTGGACCTGCTACTTACTCTCCCTCAAAACTGCCAGATTCTCCAGTCACCAAATCTTGGACCAAGAAGAAGGGGTAGAAGACTGGTAGTGGGAGGGGTTCAGAGAGGTAGAGAAGGAATTAGCATGGAGCCGGCTGGGCGCACACAGGGGGGATGTAGCAGAGAACTATAGGAAAGCAGAGGCGGGCAGGAGGGATGTGTGGGAAAGGGGGGGGCGGGGGGAGGTGAGAGGAAGGCCACGCTGGGTAGAGCAGTGGCCCCAGGCGGTGGGGCATGTGCGGGCACCATCACGGAAGTGGAAGCAGGGCATCTCTGGGTCGACTTTCAAGCAATCGAAGTAGCGTTTGTTTTGTTGGCGGTTGTAGGCCAAAGTGTAGGTGACATCGAAGGCCAGGCGCTTGCCTGGAGGGCAGCCGATAAGTATGGGCATCATCAGGTTGCCCTGAGGAGGAGAGACAAGCCTTGAGCTGGGGGATGGGCTCTTCTCTAAAAGCCCCTTAGAGCAACAGAGCCCTGGTGGCCTAGTGGCTATGGGTTGGGCTGCTAACTGCAAGGGCGGCCGTTCAAAACCCCCAGTCTCTCCAGCGGAGAACGATGGGCCTTTCAGCTCCTACAGTCTCAGAAAACCACAAGGGACGGGTCTGCCCTGTCCTCCAGGCTCACTAGGGGCCGGCCTCCCCTAGAGGGCAGAGTTCTGGTGGATACTGCACTGCAGTTGGTTCCAACCCACCGTGACCCAGTGTGTAGAGGGGGCGGGGCTTCTGAGTGGCTTTCCCACCAGTTACCTTTTCAGTCACTGAGTACCTAACCAGTGGTTCCCAACTCTCCTTGTGCCGCCCCGGTGACCCTCAAACCAAAACATGATTCTCGTTGCTACTTCACCACTGTCATCTTGCTACTGTCATGAATCAGACGACCCCCAAAAGGTCTAGACTCACAGGCTGAGAACCGCTGACCTAAGCCCTTGCGCCATGCCAGGGAACAAGATGAGGCTCCAGAAAGTTCATGGACGAAATCCCATTGGTTTCCAATTCCATTTTTTTTTTTGTTTTTGGGGGGCATCACTGCCCTGGTGGTGGGAGTAGGAGGCCCAGCCTTTGCTCCTGTGGAGCTGGAATTGAATCTCCATCCCAGTGGGCCGCAGTCCCGCGCATAACCACTACACCACCGGGGCTCAGCCCTCCAATTCCATTTTTTCATGAACTTTTTGAAGTTCCCTCCCATGGAGGCATAAAGAGCAAGAATCTGACCTCTCCCCTCCACTGTGCCCCAAAGCAAGGAACCACGGTTACATGCCCTTGTTTTCAAAGAAACACAGTCTTAACCACCAGAGTGCGAGGCCACCTGCATTCCAAGGAGTGGCCGTGGCTTTCTGGGCAAATGCACTGCCTTCCTGCCCATTCCAGACCCCTAGCCACCCAGGGAGAGAAAGTCAGACTCCCCCGCAGGGGTCCAAGGTTGCAAATCTTCACGGGAGTAGAAAGCCTTGTCAGTCTCCCTCCCTGAAGACAGGAAGGGCGGAATGGAGTGGCAAGGGTGCGAGAATGAAGAAAATGAGAGAGGAAAACCCTCTAATGTGTTTGGGGGGGTTCCCCAGGTATGCCTTAGCCAAGTTGCTTCTGCAGTCTTTGAACCAAGTGTCACCGTCTCCCACCCTCCACCCTGGGGGGCGCCCTTGCCCTCCTGGCACGGGGCTCCAGCTCTCAATACCGTCATGCGTGGCCCCATGAAGCGGTTTTCAAAACAGTTCCCGACTGAGCCTACCACCTGTGGAGAAGAGGGGGCAGGACGGATGGTGGTTAGGTCTTTCTCCCCCAGCCCCAGCCCCTGCCCCTTCCCCCCTCCCCCGGCTCAGCCCACACCTTCAACACCATGGAGGTTCTCACGAGATTATGCCCGCTGATGGCCTGCTCAAAACACGCACTCTTGTCTCTGACCGTCACCTGGAGGCAAGGGAACGGGGAAGCTGGCAGGTGCACAAGACTCATGGGGGGGGGGGAGTGGGGGGGGTTGGGTTGGGAGCGCAGCTGGACTGTGGGTGGAAGGCCTGCCCCGCCGGGCCTCACCTGGAACAAGGCCTTGAGGTTAAGGTTCAGTGTCTGTGTTACTACCACCTCGATGCAGTCCGGGTTGGCCAGCAGCACACCCAGGCTTGACTGGGTTTCTTGATAGAAGTTGCTGCCTGCTCCAGGCAGAGGGCAAGGGTCGGGTCCCCAGCGAGCCACCTATCTCAGGCCTCCCGAGCCTCCGCCCCCATCCCTCCAGTCCCCTACCGCCAAGCTCGGTCCCGAAGGCGAAGGTGTGCTCCTTGGAGACAAAGAAAACGGAGAAGTTGTAGGTGGTGCCCTTGTCCAGGTAGATGCGCTCGGGCAGAGCCTCCACGGGGAGCTTGTAGAGCTTGGCGTAGTTGGCCATGTCGATGTACACGCTCTCCGAGCTCTGCCGGTTGCTTGCCAGGTAGAAGTAGTAACTCTGGGAGACAGGGAGCCCAGGGGCAGGGCCAGTCAGTGCCCAAAGGCCCAGAGAAGGCCTTGCCCCGCCTCCCCCTCTGGGCGCCTGACCCTCCCCTCTCCACACGAGCACCTGGTCTTGCTTCTTGTCCTTCCACCAGCGCCAGGTAGGGTCGTGCACTGGGTCTGCGTAGGGCTGCAGGGACCGTGGGGCACCTCCGCTCAAATGCTGCTCCTCGCACCTGACATCTGGCTTCACCCCCTAGCCCCGCCCCCAGGGCCCGAGGAGAGCCGTCTTCAGGGGTCTCCAGGGACTGACCAAATTGCTTCTGCAGAGCCACCGGGGTGCAGCCCAGCACTTGCCAACACGCTACCGGGGCTCCCCAGCTGGCACCAAGCCCTGCCTCCAGCTCCTCTCCTCGGACCCACCTTCACCCTGGGGCCTGGTGGGCGCCGCGTGAGCAGCTGCCCAGGGCTGGGACTCAGAGGGCCTGAGGCTGCTGAGGGGCTGAGGCGTCTTCCCGGCTGCATGCTACAGCTCCCCTCCCCAGCCCCCCAGCCCCACCCCCGGCCACAGCTCAGGACTGATGGGCACAGTGGGCCAGGGAGGGCGGCGGCGCCCCCCTCCTGGTCACACCCACCTTGTCATACTTGGCGTGCAGCCGGAGGAGGTAGTAGACCAGGCCCTGGTAGATGGCCAGCGACTCCGCCGTGTGGAAGCCCAGGGGCCCTATGACCACGGGCGGCAGCGCCAGGTAGCGCTCCTGGCGCGTGTACTTCTGCGGCAGCGGCAGATCTTTCAGGCGTATCAGGGTGAAGGAGCATAAATTGATGAAGGAGGCTACGTAGTTTTTCCTGGTCAATGCGGGGAGGAAGGGGCAGCATGACCCCCGTTGCTGATCTCCAGTTTCTTCCTGTGGGACACCCTCACTGCACCCCCACCCCCACCTGCCCTGTGTGCCGTGGCCAGAGGTCCCCACAGGCCTTCACGACGACTCCTAAGGCCCTGTGACACCTGTCCTCTCAGGAGGGCCCTTACCTCACAGAAAGGTGTGCTCACGGCTCCTCCCATGGCTCCCCAGGACCCTCCCTACAGGCACCCCCAGTTCCCAGATTCCATCTGCATCGCACGTTCAGTGGGTGAGCACCACGAGCCTTTCCGCAAGGCCTCTGCATGAGGCTGCTCACTGCAGGACTCGGGTTCAAAGCCACCCAGCGGCTCTGAGGGAGGAAGACAGGCTGGCTGTGGCAGCTGGTCTGGGGTTAGGGTCCTGCGTCTGACATGGCCCTGGTCTGGACCGCCCAGCCCACCCACCATCCAGGGCTGAAGGGAGGCGTGTTCTTCTTGTTGGCCGCACCCTCCATGGGAGATCAGGCCCTGGTGGCACAGTGCATGGCACTTGCCCTGCTCACGCAAGGTGGGCGGCAGCGGGGGAGAAGCACCAGCCTACTGGGAGGGGGGAAGACAAAAGAAAACCACAGGAGTTCCGCCCAGCCCTGTAGGTTCCGCCCAGCCCTCTGAGCCGGCCCTGGACAGCAGTGAGCAGAGTCTGTCGCCCTCCCTGGGGCAGTGCTGGCCTCTGACCAGCACTCTCACCCTTGCTGCACCATGGTGTAGCTGTTGCTGAACTGATGGTAGATCAGAAGCTGGGCCACGGGCACCACCCTCTTGATCAGCATGCCCTCCGAGCCTCTCACCAGGTATACCAGCTGCACGGTCAGGTGAAGCAAGACCAGGTGAGCAGGGGCCAGTCTCGCAGGCAGGGCACGCCCCTCCCCCTCCCCACGGCTCCAGTCGGCACCTGGTACAGCAGCCTGCCCTCAAAGAAGAGGGTGATCATGGTCTCCTTGGTAGTGTACTGCGTTGACTGCTGCAGTAGCTGGATGTTGAAGTACATCTGCCAGCTGCTAGACGGGAATAGCCTGAACACCTTGTAGCTGCCTTCGATGAGGTACCAGATCTAGACATGAGACAGCAGGAGCTCTGTGTGTGTGTGTGTGTGTGTGTGTGTGTGTGTGTGTCCACCGACCCTAGCCAGGGCCATGCAAACCCACCTGCTTGCCCATCGCTTGGCCAGCAGGACCCATTCCTCACTGGCTACTTGCATTCCTAACATACCCCCCCCCAAAAAAAAAAAAAAAAAAAGAAGTCTTTTCCCTTTTGGAAGGCTTTGTGTCTGCCACAGTAGACATTCCAGTGGTGCCGTGGTTACCTGCATGTTGGCTGCTAACCACAAGGTCAGCAGTTCCAAGCCACCAGCCAGCTCCAAGGGAGAGAGACAGGACTTTCCACTCCCATGATCAGTGAGCAGTCCCCCCCGTCCTACAGGGGGGCTAGGGGTCCGCATCGACTCCATGGCAGGGGTGGTGCGTGTCAGTGAACAGCTGTGTGAGAGGAGTGAGAGGAAGCGGATGAGCACACACGGGTCTTGCTTTACAAAGTCTGACTTTGCTACAGGCACAGAGGCTCACTTGAGTGCTCCCTCCCTCCCTGAGACGACTTTCTCCCGGTGCCCCTTTGCCCCAAGAAGGAGAAAAGGTGTCTGGGGCTCAGGTGTGGGCAGGAAGAGGACAAGAGGGGGCAGGGCGGCCCACCTCCTCATTCTCTGTGACAATAGCCACTTCTCCAAGGAAGGAGTTGACCATGTACTTGATGGTTGACTCCTTGGGAAATTCCGCCAGGTAGATGTAGTTCTGCTGGTCATAGCTGCAGGAGCAGATGGAGAGCCAAGGGCCGCCAGGTGACGCCCCTGCAGGACACTGCCCACCGCCCAGCCCCGGCCCCGGGCTCTTGGGGCCTGCTTCCTCAGTTTGCCCCCGGCCTGGTGAGAGCGAGGAGGAGGAG
Organism: Nesogale talazaci; assembly: GCA_004026705.1. Lineage (NCBI taxonomy): Eukaryota > Metazoa > Chordata > Mammalia > Afrosoricida > Tenrecidae > Nesogale > Nesogale talazaci. The sequence continues at coordinate 17,737 of PVJH01020024.1, read as the reverse complement.
TCTGAACTCCTTGGTGGCAGCCTCCCTCCCTAGTGACCTTTTGATCTCTTTCTGTTGGGGTCTGAGGAGCAAGGCCGAGGGCCAGCCTGTCAATTTATCAACACCAGGGCAGCCCAGCCATTGCGGGGCACCAGCAGCAAAAAGGTCCTGTGCTAGAGGCTTGGTCCTTCCATGTCCTGCAGCCAAGGGTCCTCACAGCCAGGTGGGACGGACCTCTTTGGGTGTGTGTGTGGGGGGGGGGGGGGGGGGGGGCTCCAGCCTGGTTCCCCATCCTGAGATGGGGACACCGTCCCTTTTGACCTTTCCTTTATCTCCCAGGGGGTTGGGGAAGCAGCAGCTGCCAGGCCTGAGCAGCAGGGGTGGGCAGGGACACACCTCTCCATGATGAAGTTTCCCCAGATGTACAGCAGCTGGCTGAAGGGGTTGTAGTGCAGGCCCCTGGGCACCGACGGGGTGTCTGTGTAAGACTCCACGCTGAGGATCATCAGGAACTGCCGCCCTTTGGCTGGCCGGGCAGAGGCGGAGGGGCAGTGTGGTGAGGCAACTGCACCTGGGCCCCCAGCCCCTGCCCACCTCTGAGGACACACTCGCCCCTCGTACCATCAGGGACAAATTCCGGGATCTTGTAGACAATGGACAGCGTCTCGGCGTCTTCTGTTGGGGGAAAGACCAGCAATCTCTTGACCCTGAGCACCCCACCGGGAGCGACCCAAACCCTCAATGCCTGGCCCAGCCTTGCAAGACCCTCCTCGGGGCTCTGGTTTGGGCTGACTTCTGGCTGTGAATTCTTGTTTTTTTTTTTTTTAGCATCACTGCCCCCTGGTGGGAGAGGGAGGCCCAGCCTTGCTCCTGGAGAGCTGCTGCTGGATTTGAACTGCCAGCCATATTCTTTTTGTTTTGTTTTGTTTTGTTTTTGGTTTTTGGGCATCACTGCCCTCTGGTGCTGGGAGTGGGAGGCCCAGCCTTGCTCCTGGAGAGCACTGTTGATTTTGATTTTGAACCTCCAACCCAGTGGGCCGCAGTTCCGCGCACAACCACTACACCACCGGGGCTCAGCCCTGAATTATTCCTTTTTTTTGGGGGGGGGGGGGCAATCACTGCTCTCCGGTGGTGGGAGTAGGAGGCCCAGCCCCACTGCTGGAATTGAACCTCCGTCCCAGTGGGCCGCAGTCCTGTGCACAACCACTATGCCATCGGGGCTCAGCCCCCCTGAATTATTCTTATAAAGATACAGTGACCTCCAATAAAATGATTCATTAAAAAAAGGAGGGGAGGGCTGAGCCCCGGTGGCGTAGTGGTTGTGCGCGGGACTGCGGCCCACTGGGTTGGAGGTTCAAATCCAGCAGCAAGGCTGGGCCTCCTACTCCCACCACCAGAGGGCAGTGATGCCCCCAAAACAAAAAAACAAAACAAAAAACAAAATAAGGAAGGAGGGGAAAGGAGGAGCTTATATAAGGGCTAAAGCGTAAAATATTTCGAAATGAATATGGTAACATGTGTACAAACATGCTTGATACAAATGATGTATTGAATGTTATAAGAGCTGTAAGAACCCCCAATAAAATAATTGGGTGGGGGGGGAGAGATAAACAAGCAGCCATATAGCTGAGAAGCAATAGTCTACAGAGAAGAAGCAAAAAAGAAATACAATGAGTTCTGGTCTCTGCTCACCCCACCCCCATCCCAGTCTCTCTGTCTCCCTGTCCCCCTGCATGGCACCTCACACAGGTTGACCTCTCTGCCAGCCCCCTGAGATTACCTTTCCTGTTGTAGCTGACCACTAGGTGGCTCTTGAGGTCAGGGTCTTGTCGGACCTCCACCAGCAGCATCAGCATCTTGTCTTCATAGATAGCCCAGAGGATGGAGCAGTTGCTCACTGGGACAGGAAAGGGACCGTCCAAAGTTGCCCCAGCAAAGACTCCAACCCCCCCCCCAGTCCCTCGAGAGCCTGGAGGTTATACCCCCCTCCCTTCCTGGGCTCCCCCTCCTCCCTGCTCACCCTCCCCCTGCACCCCTCCACCCACCGGTGTGGGCACATCTGGGAGAAGAGAGGAGTACCTTCTATCTCTTCACACACAGACTGCCGTCTGGGTAGCATCTCAAAGTTCACGGAGCCATCTGGAATGGCACGGGTCCGTGTTCAGGCCCTTACATAGTCCCAGTCCACCTGGCAACCTCCACTCCCACCCATTTCCCGATTCCCTCAACCCCTGGGATGATAGAGGTCCCCCACTGGCCTCCGGGTCACCCAGCGCCAGCCCACCAGAGGTATGTCTGTGTCCGATCACAGTAATTGGCTCAGATCTGAGCATCGGGACCCAGTGAGCCAGCCCCTCTGTGCTGCAGGGCTCTGGCGAGGGCTCTTCAGCAGAGGTTGCGTTCCAATTTCTGAGGCCACTCTAACTGTGAGACTGTGAGAGTGCCTGAAGCTGCACTCCGGTGGGCCATCCTCGTGGTGTGGGTGGTTGGGTGCTGTCCAGCCCGCTCTGACCCAGCGACCCCGTGAAAGACAGCACCAGCCTCAGGTGGTGGCCGCTGAGCCCGCTCTTGCAGCCCCCCACCTGGGGGAGGCCTCCTGCTTTGTCACAGCCCCTCGACTGCGCGGAGCATGAGGCCCTTCTCCAGGGACTGGTCCCGCCTGACATGTGCGAGGCACGTGAGACGCAGTCTGCCCTCTGTGCCTCCATGGAGCGCTCTGGCCGTCTTTCCTCTCAAACAGTTCTTTTAGTCTTCATGGCACTTACGATATTCTTCTCCACCACAATTCAAACGCATCCGTTCTTCGTCTTCTCAGTTCAGACGCCCTGCTCTCACACGTGGGCCCGGTCACTGAGAATACTGTGGTGGTGGTGGGGGGGCGTCCTCAGAACCCCTGCCCTGACTTCCAAGACGAGGGGCATCTTGTGCACAGTCCCAATGCAATTGGCCTTCTGACCTCTTGACTGCTGCTCCCATGTGCATTACGGATCTAAGCAAGACAGAAATTTCTGACGACTTCAACCTTTTCTCTACTTAGCCCGACGCGCCCTGCCGGTGCAGCTGTAAGGACCTGGGGTCCTCTTTACATTGACTGGTGACCCACACTGAAGGCTGCTGTCGGGGCTCTTCATCATGCAGTGCTTCAAGACCTCCTCACTTTCCACAAGCCACTCCCAGGGTAAGGAGACAAGCCTCCTGGTTTGGCTCGTCCCTGACATGTCAAGGTTACAACTGATCACACACGTAGGCTGCCTGTTTGTTTGGGTTGGGCTGTCTGTAGAATGTAAGTTAAACTCAACTGCTATGGCCCTCCAGTCCTAGCCCCTCGTGTGGTAGGAGTGGGGACGTCCTCCCCCTGTGGCTATGGAGGGCCCTCCCTGTTAGCCAGCAGGACTGGGGTGAGGCTGAGTTCTGACCTGAGTCGAGGGTGTGACTCGGACCACATGCTTTGTACCACGGATCTCCGGTACCTGCAACTTACAATGAATATCAGAGATGACATGCTACAGCTGAGTGGAGAAAGAAAATGGTTCCTGGAGCAGCTTGGGGAAAAGCCTGGCTGGTGGAGACGGGGAGGAGGAAGCCAATGTCTACAGCAGACACCTTGCCAGAGTCCCCGAGTCAGAGGCTCATACGTAAGATACAGTCCGGGGGGAGAATGGGTGATCTGGGTGGATTTGAGAACACATCACGCCCACTAGACAGCCTTTCCCTGCATAGATCTGGCAAGGAGATGGGAAGAGCCTAGGGGGCCTCGCCGTGGCAACCTGTGAGCAGGCTCCCCGCCACGGCATCGGCTGTGCGTGCGCTGAGCTCCTGAGAAGCTGGGCCGTGAGCTCATGCCAGGCAAGAGCTGGGCTTGGAAAGCATCGTGTGGCCCAGACTCTGGTTGACCCCTGCCTGACCTTCAGACTTCACAGCACCCACCACCGTGGGAGGCACCTCTTGGGACACTGGGGAAATTCTGTCACAGACATGAAAGAATGCACTTAAGGGAGGAGTGGGGGTTAAAGGGGCAGACCACCATCCTGCAAGGGTTGGACATTTGGGAATTTTCCCATTTGTAATCTGTGGCGGTCATATGCTTATGTTAATTTCATGATTGAGATGGAGGGGTGGAGTCTAGCCTGTTAGTCTGGAGATAGCCATTGAGTAGTCAATGAGGTCTCCGTGTGGGCATGGCTTTCTTCTGAGACTTCTGGGAAATCTCACTATTTTTTCCTCGTGGAGATGAGAAGCCAACTTCCCCAGTTGTTGGGAGTTAGTCTCAGAGACAACAAATTATGGACAAGACAAGATGGCAGTATCCGAGGAGCTGGAGAAGTCACACGGCTTTACCCTGATGGAACCAGACCTCTGAGGTTGGAGAGGCCACCTGGAGAGCCCTGCCAGCGCTGAGTTGCTTCTGCCATCACTGGATGCTGTTGATGGACCCTGAGCCCTGGAAGCGAGGAGCCATGGGGAGACCCCTGCCAGCGCCAGGACTCTGCAGCCACTGACCTGTGACTTCGTGAGTCGGAAGGAGACGTTATAGACTGGTATCAGACATATGGGCTAATATCGGACTTATGACTTTGAACTGAACTGGGTTGGGATGCTTTCTCAGTGTTCCATTCCTTTTGTATATAAACCATTCCCCTATATGCGAGTCTATGTATTTGTTTCTCTAGTCTACCCAGACTAACACAAAACCAGTTGAACATTTTTTTTCTTTTTTTGGTGGGGAGACATTCTTATAAAAGAAACTATCACCACAGTGTGCACAACAGAGAGGGTCACAGCGCATAATTTGCAGATATAATTCCCAGGTCAATGCTATGATTTATTATGCAAAATATGTCCCATGGCGGGGCTGAGCCCCGGTGGCACAGTGGTTGAGTGCGGGACTGCGGCCCACTGGCTTGGCAGTTCAAGTCCAGCAGCAGCTCTCCAGGAGCAAGGCTAGGCCTCCTACTCCCACCAGGGGGCAGTGATGCCCCCCCCCAAATATGCCCCACGGCAGCTATAAAAGTGACAGTGTAGAAAATCTTCAACTTTTGTCAGAAGTGACTCACAATGAAGTGCCTGGAATGGGACCTGTTACCTGTTGGCTCTGGGCCGGGGACTACCTGCGCCCACTGACTTCATCCTGATGACCTATCACTCACCCCGTAGTGAGGACACTGAGGCCCAAGAGGTCAGGTCACCTGTCCAAAGTCACACACTTAGGGAGTGCTGGTGCAGGCTGGCTCTATAATCCGTGCTGGGATCGGCAGAGGTGGGGCCTGTGGGAAAGCATTGGCTGCTAACGGCCAGGTCGGTGGTGCTCAGGGTGGCAGAGAGGAGGCTGTCTGCTCCCAGGGGGTACACAGCCTGGGGGACCCGGTCTGGGCTGCTAGGCGGTTTCAGAGCCGACTCGAAGGCAGTGAGTATGGTTCTGGGATGTCCCCACGCCGATGTGGACAGAGTCCTGCCGACAGAGGCAGATGGAAGCTGGGTCCTGGGCTTTTCATCTTGTTATAGCTGTACTCTCCTGGTACTTAAATGGGTTTTGAATGGGTTTGGCCCTTCAAGACCACACACAGAGTAACACAAAGATATCACACACCCCTTTCCCGAACCCTATTCCCACCCAAGTCATAAGCCCACCTCCACCCAGGGTCCAGCCTGAGACCCCTTCTTGAGGGCACCTGGTGAAGGTGAGGGTCAAAGGTGAACATTGGTGAGGCTTAAGAAGGCAAGGAGGGATCTCTGGGGCTACCAGAGGCCCCGCCCTTACCTCTAATGGTCCCAAAGTGGATAAAGCCTTCGTGCTTGCCCGAGTTGAGGGCTATCACGTGCTCGGAGCCATTGACTTGGACTTCCACAGGGCACAGCATCTTGATGCACTCGTTGGCCAAGACTCGGACCCAGGTGCCTGTGGGGCCGGCCAGAGACTTGGGCCCAGGCGTTGAACCGGGGTCCTGGCCCGCCTTCCCACCACGCCCACCTCTGGGTCTCTAGGGGTCAGGCACCAGGCTGGAGCTGAGGCGCTTGTCCTGTGGTATCTTGGGATGTGCGTCCCGGTGCTCTGGGCAAGACATCCCCTCGCTCACGCTCTGTCAGGAACCAGACGGGACTGATCTCACCTGCCCACCCCCTGGGCCGGAGTGGCTTGTTCTGAACTGAGTAGGGGACCCAGGTGGCCCCATCAAAGACAGTCCCAGTCACAACCACTAACAGGCACCCCAGGGAGGAGCCCAGCTGGCAGTGACTGTGGGTCCCTGGGTGCAATGGAGCCTTCAACTCAAGACAGTCAAGAATAACTCCTTTCCGTGGTTCTGGCATTGGACTGCACGGTGGACTGCACGGTCAGTGCCTGCAGCTTCACAGTCCCGAGAGCCCACGAGGGCAGTTCTCCCTGTCCTCTAGGATTGCTCAACTGGACAGAACCCGCCCCGTAATAGTGAGTTTGGTGTGTTAGCAAATAAAACTATCAGAACGAGAAGGAGGTTGGTATCATTTTAAACACTGAGGCTCCAAATATCTCCTTTCTTTCCCTGATGAATTTTCTCCCTGGTTTTGCCTCTTCAAGGGTTGGACTTTCTTTGTCTGAATGGGTTTCTCTGAGCATTTATCTGTCTTTCTGACCCTCTGTACCTGGGCCAATCTGCCCGTGCACGCGCATGTCTCTGTTGCCAGGGGCCCTTCGATCCATCATCTTTTCCAGGCAGGTTCGGTCCCCCAAACCTCAGTGGGGAAGCCCTTCCCCAACTCTGCTCTCACTACTCCCACCCCCACCCCAGCACACCCAGGACAGAGGAAGCCCCAAAGGAAGCCCCTGAAACATTTCAGGACTCTGAAACGCCCTTTCAACCTCCCCAGTCACCTACCCACCTAAGGTGACTCCAGAGGCATGGTGTGGGTGGGTTCACTCAGGCCCCCTCCCTATGGGTCCCAGAGTGGGTTCCTTTGCCTGCAATGGCAATGCCCCATGCGGGGACCTTGCCCCAGCCCTCACCTTTGTTGGAGCCCTCCTGGAGAATTGGATAGTTGCCTGTAAAATAGTAGACGAGCTGGTTCTGCCGAATGAAGAGGACGCTCTCGGTGGCGATGGTGTTGTAGATGGTGGCTGTGAACTTGATCTCGGGGCAGTAGAAGGAGCCCACCCAGCAACTGTCAATGTTCAACTGCAGGAGAGAGGAAGTCGGCGGGGAGCAGCCAGCCGGCGCCCTCAGCAGAGGGGAGGCTGGGTGCCAACAACTGCTTGGGATAGACACCTGAAGCTTCCCAGGGTGTCCCTGCCCACTCACCCTGCAGCAGTGCTGTGGCAGGCACCCTGCCCCTGTGGGGCCCAGGGGGTGACCAGGCCTGAGTCAGGTGGGGCTTGGTGTGTCCCGTGGAGCTGAGTGTAGGAAACAGAGGCCCGGGAAGAGAGTGTATGTGGACACATTCTTTATTCTTGTATTTTGAGGCCAGGATTCTGGGAGGGGGGAGACCTTCACCTTATGAGTTGGAAATGAGTCCCAATCACGTTCTCATAAATAAGATGAATCCCCCCGGTATCCTCCCAGAAGAGTGCTGCCTTGAAGTCCCCGCTTCCAAGCTCACAGGGCTGCTTGCTTTCTGGCCGGCAGCTTGAGCTCTAGGAGCAGACACCTTGCTCTTGCTCTCCCTGTCAGGGGACTGTCACCCCCCCCCCCCACCTGCCCCCAGCACTGCTGTTAAGTTACTCCTTCAATGAACCCAGGGACCTTTTGGTTTAGGGTCCAGCCCACCTTGTGGTGTATGTGGTCACCTGTAATTAGGGGGACTTGCCTGCCCTGAGACTACCTAAGTTGATGTTTGTTTGTTTGTTTGTTTGGGCATCTCTGCCTTCTGGTGGTGGGAGTAGGAGGTCCAGCCTTTGCTCCTGTGGAGCCGCTGCTGGAATTGAACCTCCATCCCAGTGGGCCGCAGTCCCATGCACAACCAATACTACCGGGGCTCAACCCCCTAAGTTGATGTTAAGAATGCATTCACTCTCTCTCTTTCAGACCTGGTTCCTGAAGCCATGGTGGTGAGCACCCCTAAACTTTTGTCTGTCACCATTTCTTCCTTTCAATTATACAACCATCCCTGAGGACCCATCTGGATGTGGGGCTGGATCGCACAATTGAGCAGCACCCAGTGTGTGCAAGGGTGCTCAGTAGGCCTGGCCCCTCTTAGCTACGGGAGGCTTCACTGCCAGGTGAATCCAAGACATCTGATGCTTAGTCTAACGCAAAATGTTTGCCATCCCATTCTACCTTGTACACAGGCAACCACCAGTGCACACTACCAGAACCCAGTGGTGGTGGTGAGCCAATTGCTAAACATTACTCCAGATCTAATCAAGAGTCTGGAGCTCACCATCAGCTCATAAGCAATTTGGAACCACCAGCCCAGAGGGCCGCAGTCCCACGTACAAGCACTACACCACCGGGGCTCAGCCCCCCATCTGGTGGTTTTAAATTGATGACCTTGTGGGGAGCAACCCACTGCACAACCACTGGATGGGCAAGGCTCCTCTGCTGCAGGGAGAGTAGTCAAGACAGCCTTGTCCTGGTCAGACACACAGACAGCAGAACACACGGACGGGGAGCTGAGGACTTGTAAACCCTTATAAACCACTCGTCAAATCGCACTCACTGGGAATGAGATATCTCTTTAACAAATAGTGTGGGGGAAACTGGAGCTTCATTTGCTGATAAATGAAGCGTGACCCATACCTCACACCATATACCAAACAAACTCAAGATGGATCAAAAGCTTAAATGTGAAACCTAGGCTTACAGAGGGCACTGAAGGAAAAACAGGGACAGGGCTGGGGTCTTCCTATATGGTATAAATACACAATCAAACTGCAAGGGCACAGACTGCAAGGCACAAACCAGATGAGCAGGGCCACTGACAACATTGGATACTTTTCCAGTGAGAAGACTCCACCAAAAGAGTACAATGAGAACCCACAGACTGGGAAAACAATTTTAGCAGTGACATTTCTAAAGCATAGAAAATGTCTTGGCCTCATCAAGAAAAAGACCAATAATCTAATGTGAACATGGGAAGAGGTCGAGCCTTGATAGCCGGAAGGCAGGAACACTCAGCTGGACCCGTCACACATGGTCAGCAGTGCATCGGCATATGACCCAAACATGCACACAGAGGCAATGAAGCCCTGATTCAGAGGAGAAGCAGAAAAGTGCTGCCACACGGGTCAGACACTGTTAGGAAGCACACATCCCAGAGCGTGATGTCATTTGGTTCTTGAGAAGCTCATCTTTTTGGCCTACACACTTTTTTTTTTGGGGGGGGGGGGGCATCACTGCTCTCTGGTGGTGGGAGGAGGAGGCCCAGCCCCACTGCTGGAATTGAACCTCCGTCCCAGTGGGCCGCAGTCCCGCGCACAACCACTACGCCACCGGGGCTCAGCCCTGGCCTACACACTTTTGAAGGCAGCGGTCTCCAGCCCTCTCCCCAAGAATCCTCAACTCTTTTGGCATCCTTGAGAAACCCAGATTGGCTTCCTTTTCACAGTTCTATATGTTTGGAAAACCAAAAGCCCCCCAGGGCCCAATCGGGGCTGTCGGTGGGGGGGCATATGGTTTTCCAGCAGCATCGTCACCAGACAGCTCTTGCTGCCCTCAAAGAATGAGCAGGCACACAGTGCTGCCAGAAGGGGAAAAAAAAATTCCATGGCCCAACTTTCTTAGCCTCTTTTTCATCAGTGCAGCTAAAACGGTGTTTGTGGTCCCCTGGGCAGAAGTGCTGTCTCCCTTCGATCGAGTCCCAACCTTGCCAGGGTCGCAACCATGTCCTGCGAGAGCCGCGGTTGCCCGGCTGTCCAGTCACAACTCTGCCCACCCGCCAGCGCACCCGCCACCCTCTGTTCCCACTCCAGCCCCAGCTGCTCCGGGCCAGGCGGGTCTCATGGCTCTGATGGCGTCCACGGCTGCAGGAGTGGCCGTGGGTTCGGCCGTGGACCACGTGATGGGCGGCGCGCTGACTGGAGCCTTCATCGGAGGAAGCTGGGAGCTCGCCCAGCCCGCCACTCAGCAGGCCCCAACCCGAGCTGCCCCCCAGCCCCACCAGCTGGGGCCGTGCGCCTATGAGATCAGGCAGCTCCTGGACTGCTCAACCACGCAGAGTGACCTGTCCCTGTGCGAGGGCTTCAGCGAGGCTCTGAAGCAATACAAGTACAACCACGGTTTGAGCTGCCTGCCTGGACTCAGAGCCCGGCCAGAAACCCTGCACCCACTGCTCACGGACAACGGACCAGGACGTTAGATTGTACCCTTGTGGTTGTGGGGGGCTCTCCCCCCACAGAAGACCCGAGACGCAAATGTGCAATTAAAAAGTTGATTTTAGACCCCAACGGGGCTCCTGGGGAGGGGGGAGGAGAAGCCACAAAAAACGGTGTTTGTTTATAATAAGCCTGTGTCCTTGGAGGGGAACCCCCCACCAGGTACTTATGGGACTGGCCCAAGGTCACAGGACCAGGATGTGGTCCTTTGAACTCAGGTCCTCCAGCTGCTGTGTCTGCTGTGTCCGGCATGGCCCTCCCAGAGGCCGCACTCTATTTTACAGGGGGGAGGCCCCACCGCTCCACACCACTCACCTCCACCAGGGAAAAGTCCCGGAAGTAGGTGTTGCTCAAAAGGATGGACTTCTCTTGGGGAATGCCACCAAGGATGAGCACAGGTGTGTGCTGTACCGTGTACCACAGGGGCCGCGAAGGGGTATTCATAAAGTACTGGGGTCTCAGCACCTTCACCTGCCACGAGAGGGACAGAGAACTGCTGGACACCTGCCCAGCTCCTCCATGGCTCCATCACCCTCAGGGTCCAACATTCATCTCTGCTGCTCCGGCTCCCCATCACCCCACTGTCTTCACCCCTCCCCCTCTTCTTGGAGTCCTGTCCCAGCCCCATGGGCCTCCTCGCTGCTTCTCACATGGCCCAGACACCTTCCCCCTCTGTACTAGCTCCTCCCCCATCTGAGAGTACTCTTCCCCTGGAGGTCCACGGGACCTGCTCCCTCTTCTTCTTCAAGGCTTTGGTCTAAAGTCAGCCTTCTCGATGGAAGTGTTCCTAACCGTTCTATTACACATCGCAGTTTCTGTCTGAACAGACCACCCCACCCCACCCTGTCCCATTTCTCCCCTGAGCACTCACCGCCTTGTAAGCAAAAGCACGGCTGTCCTGATTTTCATGTGGATCGGTCTGGTGTCTGTCTCTCTCAACTAGACTGCCAAAGTGGCAGGGATTTGGGTCTGTCTGTTCACAGCTGTGTGCATGGGCCAGATGCACTGAGTGAGTGCTTGGTGAATGCATGCACAGTTATGAAGAATGTGGGTGCGTAACAAAAGAGGAAAGAGACCACCTATAGACTGGAAAAGAAAAAGGAGGCAGGAGGAAGGAGAAAGAAAGAAAGAAAAGGGAAGATTTGGGAAGAGCTTCTGAGACTGTTTATGGAGTAGATAGCCTCATCTCCTGGAAATGATACAGGGGCTTCCACACATTCATGGAGATCAAACGGGAAAGACCGTGCTCCCCAAGAGGGAGAGGCTTGCAGGGCAGGGGAGAAAGGATGCTCTCAAGGGGCTTGGTGTGGAGGTAAAGCTGATGGATTTGAGCTTGAGCATCTGAAACGAAAACCCTTACCTCCTTCACAATTTAAAAAAATTTAAGGTATTGGAACAATAATTTTTAAAAGGTATTGGAATTCTTCCACGAACCTTTTGAAGACTCCTCATGTAACTGAGAAGAGCCTAACATCTAAACCACACAGCAGATGTCATCAAAAGTGGGACAAAGGACATGAACAGACATGAAGTCACCAAAGAGGATCTCCAGGTGGCCACCGCTCAGGTGTCATCAGAGATGCAAACTGAAACCACAGTGAGACGTCATTTCACTCGCACGAGGACGGCTACAACGAACAGACAAGTGTGGCCGGGGGTGTAGGGACACCAGAACTCGCATCCACTGCTGGCGGGAATGCAAAATGGTCGTCATGGTGGGGAATAGTCTTCAGGTCCTCCAAAATGGCAGAGGAGGGCTGCTGGCTGACCTGGCAGTCTCCCTCCCAGGTGTAGATCGGGGGTTTGAGAGAAGCAACAGACATGTGCCCACCTGTGGTCATCAGAGCACCAACCGCAATAGCCATGAGATGGACACAAAGGAACAGCCCACCAGAGGATGTATGGACACATACAATGCAGTGGAATACTCCTGAAAAACCTTAGGACAGTGGATTGAGCAAAATAAGTCACTCATTAAAAAAGCAAGAATTTTTTTATCCTAACTTTTTTTTTGGGGGGGGGCAATCACTGCCCTCTGGTGGAGTTGGAGGCTCAGCCTTGCTCCTGGAGAGCTGCTGTTGGATTTGAACCACCAAGCCAGTGGGTCGAGTCCTGCACTCAACCACTATGCCACCGGGGCTCAGCTTTATCCTAACTTTTATAAAATGACATGAACAAGCAAATGACAGTAATGCATGTTTCTTGGCTGTTACCAGAGACGGAATGGCATGGGGAGGGGATTCACTTTCTGCAGAGGAAGGCTCGTTGCGATCCAGCCAGTTCCGACTCAGGGAGACCATCTGGAACACAGTCAAGCCAACCCTCAGGGGTCCCAAGCCTGTAAGTGTTGCAGAAGAAGTGGTCATCTCTCTCCCACCGGGTGGTCAGTGCATTTGAACTGCCCATCACTGGGTTAATAGCCAAGTTGTTCTTTAGATAGTCTTACTGCATTTGAGTTGATTCTGACTCATAATGACCCTCCAGGATTCAGAACTTCCCCTGGGGGTTTCCCCAACTGTAAATCACACATACTCACACACACAATTTTTTTTTTTTAAGATCTGCCTTGAGCATTATGCTTTTTGGGGGGGCATCACTGCCCTCTGGTGGGAGTGGGAGGCCTAGCCTTGCTCCTGGAGAGCTGCTGCACACAAATGTTTTATTGACACATTGGTCACATACCATATAACACAATGGTCTGACTATATTAAAAAGAGTTATGCTATTCCATGTAGTCCTAGCCTGAATCACTTGTATGAAATATCCAGTCTTTTATTTTATGGCCAACAAGAAATTTGATTTTAGATCACTCAAGATAATAGGTTGAATGGCATGGGGTAAAAATAAGGGAGAATGTAAAATTTCAGGAAGCAAATTCTGGTGAGGAAATACAACTAAAAGAACAACAACAACAACCAAGAGTTGTGCAATCACCATCGCTACAATTTTAGAACATTTTCTCCATTCTTGTATCCATTATTATTAGCTCCCCATCATCTTCCAGCCTCCCCGCCAGTATCTAGTTACTATCTCTATAGAGACATTGTTTCAGATGTCTCTAGTCTTTAGATGTCTCTAGATTTACCTAGTCCTTTAACAGTCTTTATTTGTGGGGGTACAATAGGCAAGAACTTAGGGTACGCTGGTTTTTTGTTGCTTTTCTTTTTTCTAGACACCCTTTAACAGAACATTCAAGCTGAATACCAAAGGCGTTTATTGGCTCACATAACTGGAAAATTCAGAGGAGGGTATTAGGTTCAATAGTGTCATTAATAAAGTTTGTTTTCATCTCAAAAAAGATGATCAGTTCTATTGACATATAATTCTCTTTTGTTTTTTTGGTTTTTTTGGGGGGGGCATCACTGCCCTCAGGTGGTGGGAGTAGGAGGCCCAGCCTTTGCTCCGTGGAGCTGGAATTGAACCTCTGTCCCAGTGGGCCGCAGTCCCGCGCACAACCACTACGCCACCAGGGCTCAGCCCCCATATAATTCTCCTTTTTGTGGCATCACTGCCCCCTGGTAGGAGTAGGAGGTCCACCCTTGCTCCTGGAGAGTTGCTGCTGGATTTGAACCGTCAACCCTTTGGGCTGCAGTCCCACACACAACCACTACGCCACCAGGGCTCAGCCTCGAGAGAGAGAATTTTATTGCTGACCAGGGCGTCTATCAATTTGGGACAGGCAACCTCACGTCACAGGAAGGGGATGCACTATAGTTACACAGCAATAAGGGGGATGTTTAGGAACACACAATAGGAAGGGGGAGTATGGAGGCTTACATGTGACAAGATGGGAAGACCCCAGACTCATGAAGGCGGCCTAACTTTGGATGTCACCGAACAAGACTGACTGGTCCTCTGGCTCTTCATAGAGGCCATTAACAGTAGAGTGTGATCGCTTCTTGCCTTTTGGCAAAGATCAAGTGTAGGTGTAACAGCAGTTCCCCAGGTAGGTGGGTGAACCCCACCTACCAAGACCAGATTGGTGGTTGAAAGCCTTTAGGAAGAAGTCCTCTATTGCATACAACAGCAGGGGGTGGGTCCTATCAGGCAGCAGTCTCTGACAGGCTAGAAGTCTCTGATCTCTCACCAGGTGTTGGCGAGCAGCTTCGACTATTTGGTAAAACTTTGGAGAGGGTTGGGGAAAAGTCATATTCATCCCACAGTTGCTATGAGTCAGAATCAAATCCTTGGCAGTGGTTGTTTTTAGTTTATGACATGAAAGATTTTGAAAAAGTAGCCCCGAAAGTATGTGTGGGGATAGATGCCAGGAAATGCATACCCACACAAGGCCTTTACCCTGAGCCCTAGTTTCCCATCAGAAGGCCTATTACTGTGAGGCCGACTGACTGGCATTTGTTGAGGAGACTGTAAGCAACTTGGTTTGACACTTGCCCCTTCCTGTGCTGTAGCCTGGAAGGATCAATAGACATGCAAGTGAGGTGAGGTGTAGCCTACTATGCACACAAAGTGTCTGTGGCCTACTCCGAGGAGCCTGGTTGTCCGGGGCTGGAGTCCCTGTGGTCCTTGGATGGATTGATGTCTAGACACTCCTGGTTAGGCATGGAGTAGCAGTAGCTACTTCATGTAGGCAAGCAGTAGCTTGATGACAAGTCCTTGGAGGTGTGGCCTTTTGTATGGAAGTGAGGGATTCTGGGAACTGCCTCTCTCTCTGCCATTTGATCTCCCCCTTCACTGGGCCTTCCCTGGGATGGAATGTTCCCACTGGGAGTGGCCTCACGTGGGCTGCCCAACCTGAGAGGTGCTGGCACCCGGTCATGTAACTTTGGGTCTCCATGACTGGGCACACCTGCCTGTGATCTTTCTGTGTCACCTTCACTGGCACGTGGCTACATTGAGGCTGACGAGGCACTCGGGGACTAGCATTGGACTTGGGGACTAAGATTGTACTGGGCTAGACTGCCTTCTCCATATATAATGACATGTTTTTGATCCATAGATGAGTGTCACTGGATTGATTCCTCTAGACAACGCAGCCTTGCACAGGGGTCATACCTGGAAATGTACAGAGATTCTCTCGCTATATATATATGTATGTGTGTGTATATATGTGTGTGTGTGTATATATATGCCGAATGCAGGAACATCACAGGCCAGTGGGTAGAAAGTCTTGTGGAGCCAGTGGCAGTGGAAGCTTCTCAATGTTGGTGTGGGTCTCCACGTGTCTCCTCAGGTTATATATATATTATATATATATCAGATTATATTATATATATATCAGATTATATATATATATAATCAAGCCTAGAGCGGTTTTGAGAGAAGAAGCAGGAAGAGGTGTAACAAGATATCAAGGGAACCAAGAAGAAACTGAAGCAGCAAAAGAGAGGGGCAAGCACCTTGCAGGACTGGATTTCTACAGTTGGACGTTTAGAACCATAACCTCCCGGGACA
This sequence comes from Nesogale talazaci, assembly GCA_004026705.1. Classification (NCBI taxonomy): domain Eukaryota; kingdom Metazoa; phylum Chordata; class Mammalia; order Afrosoricida; family Tenrecidae; genus Nesogale; species Nesogale talazaci. The sequence continues at coordinate 2,064 of PVJH01020024.1, read as the reverse complement.
TCTCATCCCATGGGCATAATATAGTTCATAAAATGAACTCATATAGTGCTCATCCTAGGTTGGTGAGCTGTGTTTACAGTCTTCAAAGCTTGAGAGCTGCTTACGGTCAGATGGAGACTGGAGGCACCCCCTAAAACTAAAGTCTTTGTCCTTCAGGTGTGGCGCTGAATTCATCTTTCCATTAGCATAATCCATCAGTGAAGTTGAAAGGGGCAGCATTTATCCAAGGACAAAGTTCAGAAGGTTAAGAAAGGAGGAAAAGGGGGTTGAGCCCCGGTGGCGTAGTGGTTGAGGGCGGGACTGCGGCCCACGGCTTGACGGTTCAAATCCAGCAGCAGCAAGGCTGGGTAGCTCCCACGACCACCAGAGGGCAGTGATGCCAAAAAAAAAGAAAGAAAGGCGGAAAGATGGAAGCAGAGAGCCCCAGGAGGACGTGGGCTAAGCGGTGATGGAGGGATTGCAATGGATGGGTCAGGTCCTTTTGTGCATGAATTGTTAAATGTAAACCTAGGAGACTGCTCTGTCAACCGTCACTGAAGATTCAAAGGAGAATCCAATTCACAGAACAACGTGGTCTCATCTGGACCACATGGCAGTCAACTTGAGTGAAGTGGGAGAGTTTAATCTGTCAATCAGGTTGCAGCTTGATGACCTCATTTGGAGGTCACAGAGGTGCACAGAGATAAATAGCCAAGTGGAGGCCAGACCCACGCCCTCTGCCTTCCCTTTTCTACTGTTGAGACACTCAGAGAGCTGAGGAGACACGTGGAGACCCACACCAACATTGAGAAGCTTCCACTGCCACTGGCTCCACAAGACTTTCTACCCACTGGCCTGTGATGTTCCTGCATTCGGCATCATTGCAATGTGCTATGTGACTCTAAAGAGGAATTTATGGACCACTGTTGGGCACATGGGCTAACATCAGGCTTATGGTCTTGATCTGAACTGGGCTGGGATGTTTTCGCAATATTCAATGCCTAAACACATCAGAGTCTATGAATTTGTTTCTCTAATCAACCCAGACTAACACAGACCAGAAGAACTAGATGATGCCTGACTACCACTGCTGACCATTTTAATCAGGGCCACCACGGACGGACCCAGATAGAATGAAACAGAAATGTAGAACAGAGCCTCGAGTTCCTAAAACAACACAAAATATCTGACCCCTAGACTACGTGAGCCTGGAGGAAACCCTAATAATACTTGTGTTGGTCTGGGTGGACTAAAGAAACAAATTCAGACACTCATGTGTATAAGAAAGAGTTTTATACACAAGAACAGCTGAAAGTTGAGAACACATCCCAGGCCAGTCCAGATCAAGTTCACAGGTCTAATATTAACCCATGTGTCTGATGCCAGTCTGTAAGGTCCTCTGCAGAGTGAGGCAATACATGCAAATCATCCGTAGTGCAGGAAGATCACCGGCCAGTGGGTGGAGCCCTGCGGATCCAGAGGCGATGGGAGCATCTCAACACTGGCTGGGTCTCCACGACTCCTTCATTTTCAAACTCTGGCCGCATCAGTGTGGCTCCATGTGACTTGTCAACAGCAATGTCACACAGGGAGAGTCTACATGCTTTTTCTTCAGCAAGCAATTTTTCTCTGTAAAGCCTCCAAATGAAGTCATCAAGTTGTGACCTGATAAGACAGGCCTCCCCCTTCACTCTTAATAGTCTCAAGTTGACACCAGATTGCATAGCTACTACAACACTCTCCAATTATTGGCCAAAGTGAACTCTAAGATCACCTTATATCTAAACAGATTTGATTTCTTTTTTTTTTTTTAGGCATCACTGCCCTCTGGTGGTGGGAGTAGGAGGCTCAGCCTTTGCCCCTGGGAGCTGGAATTGAACCTCCGTCCCAGTGGGCCGCAGTCCCATGCACAACCACTACGCCACCGGGGCTGAGCCCCAGATTTGATTTCTTTTTTTATTTTTATTTTTTTTATTTTTTGGCATCACTGCTCCGGTGGTGGGAGTAGGAGGCCCAGCCCCACTGCTGGAATTGAACCTCCGTCCCAGTGGGCCCCAGTCCCATGCACAACCACTACGCCACCGG
>PVJH01020023.1:0-41577 GCA_004026705.1 Nesogale talazaci | reverse complement strand
GATTCTTTCTCTCAAACTCATCAACTGCCACCCCAATCCTTCCACTGAGATAGGTTGCTCCCCCGGTTGGGGTGGACGCCATTACCACTTTATAACTGGAAACCACAAAATCCTTTTTTCCCGAAAAACCCCACAGTCTCAATTCCCTTTGAGAAACTGTCTTTCACACCCACCCCACCCACCTACTTGGGATCACTGCAAATAGCTCCTCCAGGCCCTTTATACCTCAGAGAAAAGGGAGCGGGTCCCCTAGGAGGTCGCAAAGCTGTCCTGGGTCCAGATGGACAACCTCTTACAAAGGCCCATCACTTGGAAATTCAGCTCCCCACTCTTTACCCTGCATGGGACCCCAATTCTGATGGGGGAAGGAGGTCTTGACCAGATACAGCCAGTTTCTACTGTAGGGACTTTGGAGCAGCAAAAACAACAACAACAACAACCACAACCACAACAAAAATCCACTAATTTATGTAAGGTTAGTGAAACAACCCAGGGATCAGGAGAGTCTTGGAGGGTTGTCGCTTTTTTACTCCCATAGATCACGGAGCCCACAAAAACACGAGGGCAATGAACATTGTCTTTGTTACTCAGGGAACCCCAGAGATTTGAAAGAAATTACAGAAGTTAAAAGGATCTGAAGGAAAAAATCCTAGTGAGTTAGTGGAAGTAGCACAACAAGTTTTTTCATGACAAATAATCTTAAAACCGAAAACACTAAAAAAATAACTAAAGTAGTCCTGAGAGTTTTACAGGAAGACTAAGGAGACACCCAAAAAAAAACTTTAAAGGGTCTCAACTCTTCAGTCAGAAGCGACCTTGGGAGTCATGCCAAAAGTTAGGCTCAAACCAGGGTGCATACTGTAAGGAGGGACAATGCAAATATGATTTTCCAAATAGAAAACCATGTAAACTAAAAAGATGCAAGAATTTACAATGGCCCTCATTGAAGATGCTGAATGAGGAGGTCAGGGCTCCTACAGTCTTGGCCGTCAGGAGTCCCGGTACCTTTGCCAGGAGGGGGCCGTTATGTTGAGTTGTTGGTAGACATGGGAACTTTCGCAAGCCTGAAAGAAACAAAAGGGCCCATGTCTAACTGCAAAACTCAAGTCGTTGGGGCTACGGGAAAAGTTCAAATGCAAGGGTACTTGGACCATGACTAGGATTATTGACCTAGCAAAAGACACCATCACCCACTCCTTCCTTGTTATACCAGATGGTCACACCCCTTTCTCAGAAGAAACCTCCTCCAGAAGCTGGAGGCCACCATCTCCTAGACTGTAGAGACATCAACTCTGATGCTAGGAGGACCTCCGCCTTACTCTCTGCTCCCATTTCAGAGGAGTACATATTTCATAGCTGGTTTGACTCACAATCAGACTCTCAGACCCTTCTTGAGCAGTGGAAATTCCAAATGGCAGGGTTCTGGGCAGAAAACAATTTACCCGGACTATCCTGCCACTAACCTCCTGTAATCATACAGCTCCTCAGCACACCAATCCCCATGCAGGATCATCAATATCCAATTCCTTGAAAAGCAAGTTAATACCAAGCATATACAGTGACTGCAAAAGGCTAGCTTCCTACAACTGTGTCAGCTTATAACACCCCTCTCCTTACAGTATGGAAAACGGACCGAGAACTACCGACTGCAACAAGGTCTTCACGAAATGACCTTCTCTTAGCAGCTGAATCCCTGCCTGAGGGCCTGTGCTCTTGCAAGTCCCTCCTGAAGAAGCTCAGAACCCTTGGGCACAGTGTTTCAGCAGGGGAAAAAAAGGGACAGCTCTGCACCTCTATAGCCATGTACCTTGGTTGCGAGTTAAAGGAAAGTATGAAATCTCTACCTATCGGCAAGATGAAAGCCATTCTTCGGATCCCGATGACAACCACCAAATCATAGATGAGAGAATTTCTAGGTGCTATAGACTATTGTTGCCTTCGAATTCCCGAGTTTGCTGAAATCGCAGAGCTTCTGTACGCCAGTCAGGAGGAAAAGAGCCCGCACTGTGAAACAGCGCATGAGGTTTCCTAACTTTAAAAAGACTCCCATCTCCACCCGAGCCCTAGCCCTTCCAGACCTCACCTAACCTCTCCAACTATTAGAATAGCAAAAGGAGTCAGGATACAGGCCCTGGGCCTGTGGAAAATACCCGTAGCCAACTTGTCCAAAAGGCTGGACCCAGTGACCTCTGGATAGCTTCGCTGTATGCGAGCAATAGCAGCCACTGTCATGCTTGTCAAAGAAGCATCTAAATTAACTCTGAAACAATTATGAACTGATGCTTTCCCCACAAAGGGAGAAACTGCAACCATCGTCTGCCATTTTTCCCTCCGTGAAATTGTTCCCCCAATTTGGCCTACCCTTAACCTTGGGGTCTGAGAACAGCCTGGCATTCATTGCCCTAGTAACCAAATTAATGGCTAAAAATTTATAAATAAAGTATAAATTACATTGCACATATAGGACAAGTGAAAAAAATAAAACCTTAAAAAACTTTAACTAAACTGCACCTAGAAATTGCTGAAACCTGGGTAGGTTTCATCAGCCTGATGCATCCCAGATGTAAAAAAAAAATTAACCCCTTATGAAATCATGTTTGGTCAATCTCCCCCTTTTTTACCAAAAAGAGGAGATGATATCCTGGCCAGCCTTGGTAACCGTTCCCTTTTCAGGCTTTCCAGCCAGAAGCTCCAGGAAATCACCCACCAGCTGATTTGAAAGCACTTTGCCACAACTGGACCCACCGCAGCAGACAACCAACTCCATGAGATTGCACTCAGGATATTGGACTTGGGTTAAAAAGAAATGCATCGGCCAATTCTCTTGAGTCTTGCTATCATGCTTATTACTCCCATAGCTGTTAAACTAGGGTGACAAAAGTATCGAATCCTGGCTGAACCCCGGTGGCGTAGTGGTTTGTGTGCGGGACTGCGGCCCACTGGGATGGAGGTTCAATTCCAGCAACGGCTCCACAAGAGCAAAAGCTGGGTCTCCTTCTCCCACCACCAGAGGGCAGTGATGCCCAAAAAGCAAAAATAGTATCGAATCCACCATATCCAGGCAAAGAAAGCTCATCCTGATCAGATGCCAGAAAAATGGACCCTTCATGCCACAGAAGAACCCTTAAAATTAAAACTTTCACAATCCTATTCACCCTAATTGGGGTCACTGTTACCTTTAAAAATCCCCATCAGCCAGTAAAGCTTGGTGCCTCCATCTCTATGTATCTGCTATAAACCCTGGAACTATTTTTACTATTCAAATAAAAAGCAACCTTCAAACATGCCACCAAACCCATAGAACTCAATCCAATTCTCAATCCCATTCAAGAGAAGGAATGATTGTACTATTGGTAGTCTTTACCTAACCTTTCTCAGTACTCCCAGACTTGGTGCCTAAAGGCCATGTACCCCTTTTCACCCCAGCATTCCCAGTGTTGCTAAGAAAACTCTCTGAAACACTCTGGATGCTGTCTATTAGTTCATAAACAGAACTGATCCTGATGTTACCTCAGACTGCTGGCTCTGCTGAAATCCAGCCCCCTCCCCTCCCCCCACCCCTGCTATACTATGCAGGATTAGGAGCAAATGGAACCGTAGGCTGCTCTAAAAACCAGACCAGAAACACCTCCCTAGCAGACTTCAACAACAAACCAAACATCTATCGACAAGGACATGAATCTAAGCTTACACTGGGGGACCTACAAGGACAAAAACTTTGTCTCACTGCCCTGAATTACAGAGAAGTCACCCTACCAGAAACCCTGCTTAAAAACAATTCCCAGTAAACATGCCGAGAGATCCATGGTAGCACCCTAAGGATACTGATTTTCTTGTACCTCGGTGGTTATTCTCATACTTTAACTGAAGGCCAAAGTCTCTGTGTGCTGGTTCAGGTCATCCCTCAAGGGGGAGGGGGTGAGAGCACTGGGGCTGCTACAGCAGACCAAGAGAGCACCCACCCTGGTGCAGTAGGAACCCCTGCCCATGTAACAGGAAACCAAAATTTTAAAACACTCAGTCAACAAATAGACTTGAATTTACAAGATTTTTAAAATCTGTCTCCCATCTAGAAACCTTGTTAAATTTCTTAGCAGAAGTAGTGTTGCAGAACCACTGCAGCCTACCCTTACTCTTATTAAAGCATGGGGAGCTACATATTGCATTAAAGGAAACTTGCAGTTTTTACTCCAATCCTGCTAGTGCTGTCAAAAATAGTTTGTCCTTGGTTAAAAAAAAGGATGAGTGAAAAAAAAGAACAACAACAAGGGGTAATAATTGTATGAGAAACTGTTCAACCGGTCTCCTTGACTCACCACTCTTGCAATGGCCCTTTTCGGTCCAATCATCCTCCTGTTAATGGAACTGACTTGCGACCCTAATAGCTAATCAGTTAATCCAATTCGTCAAAGAACGAGTTCAAACAATTAAATTCTTGGTCCTTACTACTTCCTATCAATGACTCCCCTCTGTAAAAGGCCCATAATTACATTCAGATGTTTGAACCCTCATAGAAACCAAGGGGGAGTGTAACAAGTGACCCCTAAATATCTCACCTAAATAAAGCCATTTTGTATTGTGACTGCTAATGGTCTGGTTTTGTAAAAATTTCCACTCTGGCTACCCTCTTTCTGAAGCCTGGAGAAACAGAAAATGCTACAGAATGGAATGCGATAAGCCTAAGCCATAAAACTATTTCAGACGTGAAACAAGAACTGCTACTCCCTGCTCAGAACAGCCTGTCACATTTTCTGCTCTATATGTGCTTGTTTGCAGTTGGACCTGTACAAAATGCAACCTCCTTGAGCTCAGACAGTCCCTGCACAGGCAACAATTTGACACAGGTCTTTTAATTTGACATATACTCGGAGTCTGAGTGAGCTAAATCTCATGGGTTACAACACCATAACTAATTGCCAGCATCTATCAGCTTCTTAACACAAGATTGTACTTTTCAAAAGTTCCCCACTCTGGGTGTAAAATAATTTTACTGAAATCATAACAATTATGTCCAAGTTGACATGAAAACTAATTCATCACCTTAAAGACACGACAAACTCCAGAGAGAAACACACCAAAAAGTGAACAGGGTACACAGACACACCACACAAAAGCTAACAGAACATGACGACCCTATGGAACTGGGAGAACTGCCCTTGTGACCTTCGGAATGTAAATCTTTGGGAGCAGAAAATGCTGCTTTTTCCCCATCACAGCTAACAAGGGACAAAATATTTCAATCAATTTTGACATTTGATAATGTGGGGACTTCAAAAAGTTCATGGCCAAATGGAATGAAAAGATAATGGGGTTTTCTATGACCCTGTTTGAAGCCACCTTGTATAAAATCTGATCAAGAGATGGACTCCCAATTTAGACAAGCTGTCCTCACTCAATTTCAATAAAAATGTCACCAAGGGTTATTTTCAAAATAACACAGTGATTAAAATTTTCACCTTAAAATAGAGCAAATGGTGCCCAGAAAATATTGAAAAGCATGAGAGAGAAAGGTTTGGACTATACCCACAGATGTTAAGTATATAATATAATATATTATATATAAAATGCAAATCAAACACTACCAAGCACATGCATGACTTGAAGAGCAGGCAGGCCTGGAAGGGGTGGGGAGGGGCTAGGGAGAGACGAGAGGGTGTTTGTTGTGTGCCTCTGACATCACAGGGTTGGCAAAGCAACCAGCTTGGTGATGTTGGTGATGTGTGCATGCGCGGTGCTGGTTCCCTTCATTTGTTGCTTGACCGAGTTAGTAGCAGTCTCTCCGAGAGAGACTATGGAACCGATTGTGAAAGCGATGAAAGTTTTTTGTGGGATGAAAGTTAAAGCGTAGGGGGTGCCTAGCAAGTCCATCAGATGGAGCCCTCCTGGTGCAGTATTCGAAGGCGAGGAAGATGACTTCACTGATCCGAGGGACAGAATCAAAGTCGAGGATCTGCCAGAAATCCACCGCGCAGCCTGGGCCGGCAAAGGGAAAAGAGTCCAGCAACTTCTTCAGCATGAAAAGCATGATTTAAACTTACGAGATAAAAAATACAGGTAATGGGGACAGTGTGACAGGTTGGCCAAGGGCGGAAGTCCCAGGTGGCATGGCCGACCACATTGTGGGACATATCAGGGGCCGTTTGTGTACTGTTCCAGCATGGGCTCATGCTTTTAGTTAAAATATCTAAAAGTTATAACAGGGAAAGCCAGGGAGAGTTTTTGAAAGCCTAGCAAACATGTAAGAACAAAACCCGATGAGCATTTATTTTATTGAATCGTCAGATCTTTCGTGAGATCTGTGGTTATTATTCAATTAGAAGAACTTAGTATTGTGATTTTGTCTGTACACACTGCAAACTACGTTGCTTTCCTTGGAGCTGGTGTTTTCTGGTCAACGATTTTGTCAAATTGTCTGGCCTTTGAGCTAAAATAGTGTGTTAATTATCACTTAGGAATTCACATCACTAAGTTTTTTGAGAAAGAAATGGTAAGTGGAGGCAAAAGACAACTAAAGTTAAAAACAGACTCCCATGCAGTTACAGGTATAGAGTCTAATAGATTTACGAAGTGTATTTCATTAAATGTAAAGCCCTTTGGATTGCAAGGTGCCCTACTATATGTATGAATAATACATTTATAAGAATGCTGCTGATTATCTCTATGACACCATTAGTTACAAGTTGCATTCCAGTCTGTAAGTTGTGAAAATGTGTGAAAATGAGCATCTTAGAATCACTGAAAGTAATTATGATCTCTAATTCCTTTTAAGTATCTGCAAAGTATAAATGTCATTTTTAATGAAATGCTGTCCTTGTTTAGTACAGTGTAATACTAATAAAAATGTCACAAGCAATTATTAAGCCTCTCTACATGCTATAAATTGTTCTAAGTGCTTTGCAAATATTCTTAAGTACACATGACAGAGGTGTCCTGTGAGATCATTACTATTTTAATTCTCATTTCATTGCTGAGGTCATTGAGTAACAGAAGCATTGAGTAGTCGCAAATAATTGATAGTGTTAAAATAGGTTTCACACCCAACTTGGGCTTTGTTATCTTCACCACCATTTGAATAATTTATATTTGGAAATAGTGTGCTGCATGCTTTTCTAAAATGTCCTCTTTTATAGGACTCCCCTACATCTTTCATGTGCCAACGGGAAAATAGATGTTGTCAAACTCTTACTGTCAGACAATTGTTTTTACAACCTCTGCGATATTGAAAACAGAACAGCTCTAATGAAGGTATGTGACAGTCAGCTCTTCTGGCATGAATTGGATTGCTGGATGAAAATAGAATTATCTCATTTACCTATAGTGTAAAGTTTTGGCAGTGTCCCTTATTAAAAGTTTATTTTGGTAGATGCAGTATACTAAAAGACATAGAACATAAAATGTGCCCTGGTAAATGTCTTTCAATGGAATTAAACACATCCACAAGATTTTGAAACCATTGCTACCACCTTTATAATTTTTAAAACAAGACCCTAGACTTTTTGATCATACCAAAGAGAAATTCTGTACTTGTTAAACAATAAGTCAATTGTCTGCTTCCTTCCACCTTGTTGTTGTTCATGACATTGAGTTGTTTCCAAAATTTAGCTGCCGTCTCCGGAGCAGAAGGAAACACTTCCCAGCCCTCAAAATTGTACCTAAATCTGTGTCCTTTGCTGTAGCCATTGTATCCATCCCTTCTAAAAGCACTCTACATCTACTTTTTCCAGACAGATGAGTTAAACAATCCATGGAACTTTCAATATTCTTTGTCAGCTCCATAATTTGAATGCATGAAATTTGCCATCTTCATTATTCATTGTCCAACTTTCACATGCTGTGAGTTGATTGAAAATGCCATGGCTTGGCCCAGCATCTCTTCATCCACCAAGAAACATGCTGGAAAGGGTTCTTGTGCAGTGGATTTACCCAAGGCCGCTAGTCTTTGGATCACTTGACTGCTGCTTCCATGAGCATTGCTTGTGGATCCAAGTAAGACAAAAATCCTTGACAGCTTCAACTGTTTCTCCATTTATCATGATGTTTACCACTGGTCCAATAGTGAGGATTTTGGTCTATACTACTTTGGGTCATAATCCATTCTGAAGGCTGCAATTTTTATTCTTTATCAGTAAGTGTCTCAAGTCCATCTTACAACCCATTAATAAGGATTTCCCCAATCCTGATGCCATAGTCCTCTCCAAATAAGCCAGCTTCTCAGATGATTTGCTCTGCTACAGATTGAATAAGTATGGTGAGAGATACGACCCTGGATACACGTCTTTCCTGATTTTCAACGATGTGTTATTCCCTCCTTTTTTCCCTCACAAATTCTTCTTGATCCATGTATAAGTCCCACACGAGCACAACAAAATGGTCAGCAATTTTCATTCTTCTCAACGTTCTTCATAGTTGGTTGTGAGCCACACAGACCAAATACCTCGACATAGTCATAGAAGTAAGCATCTTTCTGGTTTTCTGGATTTTGAGGCCAGATTCATCTAATGCCAGCAATGATATTCCAAGTTCAAGGTCCTCTTCTAAATATAGACTGGCAGTGTCTTACTGCTGGCATAGTTGGATGATCTTTTACACAATTTCACATACATGCGATATCAAAGAGAGTGTTCTAAACTTTGAGCATATCTGCCAATACATGCCTCTTAAAAAGAAAAAAAAGCTTTTCTATTAAGTGCATGGGCTGTTTATTCCTTATTATTGTTTTGTCTTTATTTGAAATGGATACAGACATGGTTTTTTTTCCCCACTTAGTTGACCAAGCGTCTTTCTTCCCTATTTCCTGGCATAGACCCTTGTTAACTGGTTTAGTTTCTATTTCTATGAACATCCCTATATAGTTGTTTCATCTGAGTGCAGTTATACATTATTGTTTTTAGTGTCTACCTGACTTCACACAGAAAAATGCTTTCAAGACTCATTCATGCACTGGTGTGTATTAGAATTTTATTAAGTTTTGGCTCTGAATAGCGTTCAACTGTGTATGGCTTTACCACATTTTGTTTATCCATTAATACGTTGATGGTCACTTATAGTATTTATAACTTGTAGTTATTAGCAGTAATGCTACAATAAACACAGATGTACATGAATGTATTGGAATTCCTGTTTACAATTTTTTGGGATTATGTGTCCACTAGGGTATATTTATGTGTAACTTTTTGAAAATACAACACAATTTTTTTCCACAATGGTTGCATCATGTCACCTTTCCACCACTAAGGTGAGGTTTCTAAATGTTTCACATATATGCCAATGCATGCTGTTTGCTCTTAAAAAGAAAAAAAAGCTTCTCTACTAAGTGCATGGGCTGTTTATTCCTTATTATTAGAATTTGCACTCTATTTGTCTTTCTAATACCGACAGGCTGTGCAGTGCCAATTTGAAGGATGTGTGGAAGCACTTTTACTCCAGGGTGCAGACCCACACATGATTGATTACAATGGGAACACAGCGCTCCATTATGCAGCCTGTGGTAAGATACCAATTGCAGCACTGCTGCTGGCTTTCGGAGTCGACCTCGAAGCCAGAAACCAGGTACTGTTAAGCAACTGTTTCAAATATCTAAAATGTTTATCTCTATTTAGTGATTTAAGGGGGTCAGTTTTACACACAAGTCTTCTCTAAATGCAAATAATATTTTGAAATTGCTGAAGATTCATTTTAAAAGGTACTTCTAAAAGATATGTTAATGGGTGCAGCTGCTCTTAGGTATTGTGAGGACATTGAATGAAGTTGCTAAGGGTCAAGCTTTTCCTGGAGGTTCCTATGTTCCTGGATTCGTTATCTAGTGCTGGTGTACCAGAAACCTATAATCTCTTTATAGATTAATCCACTGTCTGTGAGTCGATTTGAACTCAGAGCCACCCTCTGTCAGGTTCCCAAGGAATACTTTCACCACAGTAAGCTTGAACCCATATTTTTCTACTGGTATATTTTCAACTCCCCCTCAGTCTTCATTTTGAAGTCTATACTATACATGTGGTTATTTATAGATGTTCACTATGGAATGCTAAGATTTTTTTCTAATGCATTAAAGTGATCACTGGAATTTTGATCCAGGGCAAAGGAAAAGCCTTACCAGGTCCTGTGGGTTTTAACTTTATTTCAAACTACTATTTTCCTCATGACAATATTTTTAAAACCATTTTATTGGGGTTCACGCATAGCTTGGCACAATAAATAAATACACATATTGTGCCAAGCACCTTCACATGCCTGCTGCAGTCATCGTTCTCAAAATATCTGCCTTTCAACTTGGGCTCTTGATATCAGCTTCTCATCTTTCACCTCCATCCTTAATCCCCCCACCCCCACCAACACACAATGCTTTATGAATTACTATTATTTTGCTATATCTCCTGGAGATAATCTTAACTAAATCATCTCCTTAGCAAACCCTCTGTGGTGTTGGGTACATGTATCAGAAATCAATCTTTAGTTACTGCTTGGTAGACACAATCTTGGAAATAATGCACTGGGAAACATGCATTCAAATGTCATTCTGATAATTCTTGCTTTCATTACAGTTTTTGAAATTCACATTTTGTTTTTAAAAATATAGTAGTGCCATCTTGTGCTTCCTCTATATTGAAATGGACATGCTTAGCTCTAAAGGCTCTAATATTTCTTATACATTCATGAAGAAAAACCAAATTTTACAAAAGAAGGTTGAAGATGGTGTATTTAATTGAGGTCTTCTTTTGGTAATGAAAATGTCTATTTGATTAAAAGTAGCACATTGATTAATGCCCTGAAGAAAATCTTAATTAAGTCAAGTCACCGAGAAAGTGTGCATCCCTGTAGAATTTGTAAAGTAACTTTCATGAATGGTTAAAAAGCATTCTGGGGCTGAGCCCTGGTGGCTTAGTGGTTGTGCGCCAGACTGGCCCACTGGGTTGGAGGGTGAAATCCAGCAGCAAGGCTGGGCCCCTTACTCCCCCCACCAGAGGGCAGTGATGCCCCAAAACAAACAAACAAACAAACAAACAAAAGCATTCTGAGTGAACCCAATTAAGCTGAAAAATTAATTATCCATGCATGAAAAATATATCTCGGATCATAGTGCAATGTTTTTTTTTAACCTCAATAGGCTTAAACTCATATTTTTCCATTTGTAGGCTATATCCTCCCTCAATTTCTTAGTTTAGAATATATTAATTTCTTAGACCAGATGTTAATAGTGGAATACTATGCATTTTTCTTAATGCCTTCAAGTGTTCATTAGAATTTTTATCTTTGCTAGGAGCCAAGCCTTATTTGTTCATGTGTGCTTTAAATTTAATTCACTTTAATATTGTCATAGTGATTATATGTCAACAAATGTCTTCGTTAGCAGACCTTGTGTGATGTATTGTATATGGATTGAAAATGGGAGAGAACTTGTTAATCATTCTTAATCACTATTTGACAGACACAATCTATGAACAACTTGATTGTAAGACTCTTCAACCTATTCAGTATTATTTAGACTTAACTTGAAACTTTTGTTTAAACCCATTTTACCAATAGCTATAGTATTACTGAATGCTGACAAAATTTAAATGCAAGCATACCTACTCAGTGCAGAAATATCAAGCTAAATGTGTTCTGGAAGATATCCACCCTTAGTTATTCCCTAATCATAAATTGGAATTGACTTGATCGCAGTGAGTTTGGGGTGGGTCTGATTAAGGCTCTGTTGATTAATGGTTCAGGCTCTTTTAAACCACATAGCTATATCACTTTTTTTCTTCTTGCATTGCTTTGTTAACTGTAGCATCACCTTATTGTTCATAATTTTAAATTTACTTGGCATGCCTTTCTCATGGTCATGATTTGCATCTCAGAGCAAAGATCACCTTTGTCTCCAACAATCAGCATGCCCATACTGACTTATGAGCAGTTATATTTTTAGGTGTAGTGATTGAAAATATCATTTACCTTTTTAAATCTTTATGGCATGTTTGTTAATCTTATATTCCTATGGTTTATTCAGTTTCTAAATATGGACTCAGATTTTATCCATATTGTTTTTGTAAAAAAAGCAGCCAACATCCAATTATGAATATGTAAGGCACATGTTTCTAAAGCCCAGGATGAGGAACCAGTTTGATACTAAATCTGGATTGCATGCCATTGATTACGTCCATTTTGCACTCTAGACTCTGCAGCAAAACATAGATATTTACAGGTAATAGTTTTTATATAAAACTTCCACATTTTACATTTAGTTAATGACCAAAGAGTGTCTAGAGATGCCTTACCTATTAGTCCTCACGCTTTAATTTCCATTCAGGACACCACAGGTGATGGTTGTGATTAAGAGTTAGCACTCGAGAATCTACAAATATCTAACTTAGGTGCATTTCACAATACGTTAGATAAAAAGGACACTAAGCTACTTGACAAGGTCGCCACATTCTTGATTTTTCTTTTGTTCCTTTTTCCGCTTTTTTTTGCAAATTTCATTGTGAGAATTGAATTTAGGAATGTACATGTTGTTATTCATGCATGAAAAATATTTCTAGAATCATATGGAAAGTTTTTACCACAGTACACTGGGACTCATATTTCCCATTGGTATACTTTCAACTGCCCCCACCCCCAATTGTCAGTTTGTGAAGTATATATTTCTTAAAAATTCACAGATGCTAATTATGAAATGCTAAAACTTAAGCTTGTTGACTCAAATTTCGATGCCAGAGGAGAGTCTTATTTGCTCACTTGTGTTGCAAATATATTATCTTTTGCTTTTGCCCTAGCAATGATCTCTAGACAACTAAAATTTCCCATCAGCAGACCCTGTGTGAGGTGGTGTTTGATACATGTATCATTCACCATGCTCAGTGGAGTTCTGATCTTCTTCAGAAGCAAAGTCTGACTTACTCAAGTGTGTTTGAACTTTGTGTCATTTAGTATAGTCCAAGTGTTCATCTTGTCCACCAAATGCTCTCGTTAGCAGATGCAGTGTGGGGTGTGATATGTATATTTGAACTGGAGATAAAGTCATTAATCATTCCTTAGTGACTATTGGTTACACCATCTTTCAGATAATGAATTCTAAAACTCTTCAACCTTGGGATCCTTATATGGTGTTGAATATTATTTAGACTTCCTCAAAGGTTATGTTAAGTCAGTTGGACCAAGTTCCATATCAGACATGGCAGTCGAACAAATTTAATTCTAAGGGTTCATTCTCAGAAGTGACATTAATTATTAGAATAAGACGTTTTCAAACAATCACCCAATACAGAATGAAATAAAAATGACAAATGGTATTTTGGATGATTATGAGAGTAGTATGGCTTCCTTGGGCTCCCTTATACAGATCTTGGGAATCTAGAGTTCCTCAGCTCATACTTTTAGAATCATATTTTTAGAATCATTTTACACTTAAATAACCCTGGGTGGCACAATCACTTTTGCACAATCACTACAGGAGAGGATGTCCGACCACTTGTGCCTGATGGTGTGATTCCACAATGTTACAGCATTTGAAAACACTGGAGCACAGCTCTGCTCTGACTCACGTATTGGTTCCATGAGATGAAGTAAACGTGAAGGCTTCACATTGGTGTTGGAAGCCCAGAGAGTGTCACGGTGTAAAACCAATATGGTGTCTTAGGAACAGCCTTGAAAGTTTTACTTCCACATTACTATTTTTGTCTTTCAGTTACCTTAAGGTTTTGAAGCATTTTTTTCTAACTATACTCTTGTTTCAGAGGATTATCTAGGTTGACTAGAGAAACAAATTCATTGAAATCCATATGTGTATAAGAAAGAGCTTTATAGAAAAGGGTAATTGTATCTTGAAAAAATTGTATCCCAGTCCAGTGCAGAACAATTCCATTCATTTTATATTAGCCTATATGGATGATACAAATCTATTAAGGCCTCTTCAGACTCATGAAACACATGTAATGATACCAAATGGAGGAAGAGCACTGGCCAGTGGGTGGATATTCTTTTGGATTTAGTAGCAAACGGAGCATGTCAACGCTGGCAGGGGTTTCCACGTGGCTTCTCCAGCTCCAGGGCTATAACACAGCACCATGTGTCTTGTCCTTAAGAAGATGAAGCAGAGTCTGTCTGTATCTGGCCTCCAGTGAGGCTCTTATTTCCTTGATGTCTCCAAAGCAGGTCATCACACAGCCACCTGATTAACAGGCTCTGCTCCAACCATTTGCAAGTTGACATCAGATTATGTAGCTGCCACAAAGAGCATGTTGCCTTCCCTTATCTCCAAGGTCAACACTGGGTTTAAAGGAAAACACTTAAATTGCTTGAAACCATTGTTTTGCTTATAAATTCATGATGGTAATCCAAATGTTACAAAATGGATGCTGAAGATGGTGTCATACACTAAAATAACATGAGATCATTTTATTGTAATGAAAATAGCTTTTAAACTTAAAGTAGCACCTTCAAAAAGGCTTTTAGAAAGTCCTATCTGTGGAAAAAACAAAACATACTGTTATGCATGTTTAGGATTCAAGTGTTTAAGTTTAATTTTTTTTTTCTTACAGAGTGGAAATTCTGAACTCCCACAACCATCAAAGGACAATGATGCCAAATAAAATAAAATAAGAGCAGGAATTCTGGCAGAATCAATAAACAGGTTAAATAATAAAGTTTCATAAAAAAACAACAAAATAAAAATTTAAATAAACAACAGAAAAGACAATTGCAAATAAGTTTATCTAAATGACGATCGTTGGTCAGTCTTAAGTCATTTCTCACTTGATGGGAACACTGGACCTCACCAGCACTGGGACACAACATGCCAAAGAAAGGACAAAAAGGTGGCTGAGCTGCAGTGGCATAGTGGTTGTGTGTGGGACTGCAGCCCCCTGGGATGGTGGTATAAGTCCAGCAGCAGCTCCACAGGAGCAAAGGCTGGCTCTTGTACTCCCACACCCCCAGAAAGCAATGACGGCCCCCGCCCCGCTTCCCAAAAAAGATAAAAGTGACTGAAGTTTCTCCGGGAGCTGGAGACATGTGACTGCTCACTTACACAGGATTTGTGTTTATTTAAGCTCGTCGAAATTATACTCCTATTGACCTTTCCATAAGTGAACCTCTATGTCCCCATTTTTCAAATTGGAACTTTCCCCGTGTGAGTGAAACTCTTTCCAAGAAAGAAAACACTGATGATTCAGATCCATCTAAATTTTCCCATTCGCAGACCCTGTGTGATGTGTGGTGTTTGACACTTGTACCATTCATTGTTCTTTAGTGACTATTTGATGGACACAATTTTTGAAATAATTGATACTGCAATTCTTCTGCCTGAGGATCCTTTTAACGCTACTCTCTAGTATTTATCCTGGGCGAGAGGTTTTGTATAAATCAGTTATACATCTGGTCTATCAGAAATGAAAGCTGAAAATTTTCAGTAGAAGCATAACTACTCCAGAATTGCAAAGCTTGTTGATTATGTTATTAAATATCTTGTTGTGTCTGAAACCCTCATGGTGCAGTGACTAGAGAATCAAAGCAAAAATGACAAGTGACCTTCGGTCTTGTTAGGAGAATAGAATGTCTCCCTTGGGCTCCATGATGACAGAACTTGGGAATCTGGAGTTTCTCAGCTCATCTTTTTAGAATCATCCTTTGATACTTTAATGTTTGCTCCTTACCGGGGAGGTTTTTGGATCACATCTGCATAGTGATCATGAAGGGCCTGCTGGTGCCCTTCCACAATATTATAGCCTTTAAAATAGGTCTGGAGCAAAGATCTGCTACGACACACATGTGGATTCCATGAAATGAAGTCGCATGAAGGCAACAGATTGGTGTTGAAACCTTAGACGTGTCCATGGTGTAAAAGGAATGATGTGTCTCAGAAACAACCTTAAAGTTTTATTCCATATATTTTTAATTTAACATTTTTTCACTTTTATAATATGTGCACTTTGTTTTTCAAAAGAGATTTTTAAAACTATATTCTTACTATATTATTTGCTTAATTCAGAGCATGTGGTCACTTTAGTGTCAATTTTGACTCATGTGATATCTAAATGCAAGCACTTTGTATGCTAAGGCCTCTCGTGCCTCATATGAATTCATGATGTCTCTCTATAGGTTACAAAACGAATGTAGAGGACAGTGTCCTGAAGTCAGCACCTCTCATTTTTCATGAAAATAGCCTTCTACGCTAGCTGAAAAATGTTAAACAAAGCAGTCAAGTCTCTGGAACGTAGAAAATATACCTCTATGCATACATAAACATTGCATGATTAAGCACAGCTTTTTTTTCTAAGCAGAAAGAGTGCCAATGGCAGCAGAAGGAACAATAACAGATTTCATGGGAACCAAGATAAAGCATACGAAGTGCTGAGTGGTCAAAAGTAACTACAGCAGAAACTATAAAATGTATAGACAACAGGAAAGACATTTGCTTATAAAGTTATCTAAATGAAGAGCAAGTGTCTTGTTGGTTGCTGTTCAGTCTATTCTGACTCAGTGCAAACATAGGATGTCACCAGAATAGGTATACAAATGCCACATGCAGTGTGTTATAAAGGGCCATAGTTAGGCAGGAGAAGACATGGGACTGCTTCAATGAAGCACAGTTTTGGTCTACATAAGCTGGTCAATTTTGTGTTTTTCCTTACTTTCTAATAAATGAACATTCTGTCTTCAAACTTTTAGATATGTGTTCTCCCAATGTGCGCCCCAAAACATCCAAGACACTGGATGTTGCTGCTCACAAGTCACTTGGGATCCATTGGGTCCCATTACTTTTTCATTGACCTGGCTTCCCATGCCTATTGTAGATAGGCTAAACCAACAATAACTGAGACAAAATATAAAAGAAAAAAATTGAAAAATATGAAAGAAAAAAAAATCTATGTGCAGTCAGAGGCATGCATGATTCCAGGTCTGTCCACTGACCTTTCTTCACCACTCATCCTGTGGGAATTCTTGTTCTATTCTATTCTTTGTTCCAACTCCTGATCTGTTATGTTCTTTCTTAATTTGCTCCTCTGTGGGCGATGCAGACTGGCCTTTGTTCCCTGTATTATCTTCTGTGTAGGACTGCTCCAGTGAGGAGACATCATTTCTTGAGCTGTTGTCAACCTTTCAGTCTTTCTGTGCCTTAACAGCTCCCTGCACGGACTCTGTCCTTCTGGTTTGGTGTGCTGCTATGGGGACTAGACCCTCGTTGTTTGTCTTCCCTACTTTGTTCCTTCTGTGTGGGTGTTGCCTTCTGGCCTCTCTGCAAACCTTATCCATTTAGTCTTGTCCTCCATAGCACATTCTTCTAAGGCTTGCATTTATTTGGCTCTGATTGGCACTAGTCCTGTAACTCACTCTGCTCATGATTTCTACCACCTAGTTACATTGTCCTCATGGTCTGTTGTGCCAAGGTGGGATCTGTATGAACCCTTCTAACCCCAGGAAAACATAACCAATACCCTATTCCTGGGTGGGTTAATGCCCTGCCCCCCACTCCCAGTACCATTGCCTCCTCTACCACACTCTTCCTTCACATTATGAAAAAGACTGTAAGTTATTTCACATGTCTGCAGGAACCTTGTTATTTATTTCACTTTTTGGATATTGAGTTGAGAGACTTAACATAAATCAGATCCCTTCCAAAGTTGTTACTCATGTTTCATCTAAATCTCTAATGACATAAGAGGATGCGTCCTACTCCCTATGTATGGAATGTCTGTATTTCTTTGAAATTCACACACTATCATTGTGGAATTCTAAAACAAAAATGTTCTACTCTTTTAAAAATGCTCAGTGAGTTCTGATCTTCATGAGAAGTAAAGTCTTACTTGCTTATGTGTGTTTGAACTTGAATTCATTTTCGTATAGTCCAAGTGTTGATCTTGCCCACCAGCTGCTGTCATAAGCAGATGCATTATGGTGTGTGATATGTATATTTAAACTGGAGATAAAGTCATTATTCATTCCTTAGTGACTATTGGTGACACCATCTTTCAGATAATGAATTCTAAAACTCTTCAGTCTTGGAGGACTAAGCCCTGGTGGAGTAGTGGTTGTGCATGGGACTGCGGCCCACTAGGTTGGAGGTCCAAATGCAGCAGCACTCTCCAGGAGTAAGGCTGGAGCTCCCACTACCAGGAGGCAGTGATGCCTCCTCCAAAAATAACAACAGCAGCAACCACAACCACAACAACAACAAAACTCTCCAGTCTTGTGATCGTTTTATGTTATTGAATATTATTTAGACTTCCTCAAAGGTTGGGTTAAGTAAGTTGTGCCAATTTCCAAATCAAATATGACAGTTGAACAAATTTAATTCTAATGGTTCATTCTCAGAAATGTCATTAATTATTAGAATAAGATGCTTTCTAACAATCACATATTACTAAATGAAATAAAAATGACAAATGGCATTTTGTATGATTATGAGAGTAGTATGGCTTCCTTGAGCTTGCTGAGACAGGTCTTGGGAATCTAGAGTTCCTCAGCTCATACTTTTAGAATCATCATATTACACTTAAATAACCCTGGGTGGCACTGTAATTTTTGCTTACTATCAGAGAGGTTGTTGGACCACATATGCCTGGTGTTGTGCTTCCACAATGTTACAGCCTTTGAAAACACCGGAGCACAGCTCTGCTCTGACAAACATATTGGTCCCATGAGATGAATTCAGCAGGAAGGGAACACCTTGGTGTTGAAAACCCAGGTAATGTCACGGTGTAAAATCAATGTGGTGTCTTGGAAATAGCCTTGAAAGTTTAATTTCCATTTTACTATTTTTGTCCTTCAATTACCTTTATGGTATCTATATTTGGTGCTTCAAAAAATTGTTAAACTTTTTTTCTGACTATACTCTTATTTCAGAGTGTTATCCATTGTTGACTAGAGAAACAAATTCATAGACATCCACATGTGTATAAGAAAGAGCTTTATATAAAAGAGTAATTGTATCTTGAGAAAACATTCCAGTCCAGTGCAGAACAATTCCCTTCATTTGATATTTGCCTATATGGATGATACCAATCTATAAATTCCTCTTCAGACTCATGGGCACATGTAATGATGCCAAATTTAGGAAGAGCACAAACCAGTAGGTGGATAGTCTTATGGATTCAGTGGCAAGGCAAACATGTCAACACTGGCAGGGGTTTCCACATGACATCTCCAGCTCCAGGGCTAGAACGTAGCACCATGTGTCTTGTCCTCAAGAAGATGAAGCAGAGTCTGTATCTGGCCTCCAATGAGGCATTTATTTCCTTGTCACCTCTAAAGGAGGTCATCACACTGCTACCATATTGACAGGCTCTGCTCCAACCGCTTGCAAGTTGACAGCAGATTATGTAGTTGCCACAAAGAGCATGTTGCTTTCCCTTATCTCCAGGGTCAACCCCGAGTTTAAAGGAAATCACTTAAATTGTTTGAAACCATTGTTTTGCTTATGAATTTATGATGCTTATCCAAATGTTTCAAAATGGATGCTGAAGATGGTGTCAGTCATTAAAATGGCATGAGGTCATTTTATTGTAATGAAAATAGCTTTTGAATTTAAAGCAGCACCTTCAAAAAGGCTTTTACAAAGTCCTCTCTTTGGAACAAACAAAATATACTGTTATGCATATTTAAGCTTCAAATATTTAAGTTCAATTTTTTTCTTAAAGAGTGGGAAATCTCGCAGAATTAATAAACAGTTTAAATAATAAAGTTTCATGGAAAACAATTAAATTTTAAATAAATAAACAACAAGAAAGACAATTGCTCATAAGATTACCTAAATGATGACTGTTGGTCAGTCTTGAGTCTATTCTCACTTAATGGAAACGCAGGGCCTCACCAGTACTGGTACACAACATGCCAATAAAAAGACAAAAGGGACCACATCTTTCCGTAAGCGGGAGACATGTGACTGCTTCACTGAAACAGGATTTGTGTCTACTTATGCTTGTCAGATTTACACTTCTATTTACCTTCTAATAAGTGAATACACTATGTTCCTATTTTTCAGATTGGAATTCTCCCGGTGTGAGTAAAACAAATTTCAAGGAGTTGAACACTGATGGTCCAGGTGTATCTAAATCAGCATCATCAACCACAAATCAGCCAAGAATTACAAAATACAGTTGGCTGAACTTTGCAGAAAAGAAAAAGGACAAAATTGCAGTTGTTTTTGTAAACAAACATGAACATGTCCATGATATAGGGAATACAGAATGCTCAGAAAATGGAAAGAACAGAAAAGGTACATAAGCTCGGAAAATTAAATCATTCACAGATGCTGTCTCTTGGATTCAGTCTACACTCCTGATGTGATTTTTTGTGTGTGTTTACTTTCTTTATGCATACCACAAACACACTACACTTTAAAACATATGTTTTCTCCTAATCCTACCCCCCCCATTTTTATTGCAATAAATTTGCATTCCTTAAGGAACCAAAACAGGAAGTAATTACTGAGAGGAATTTGGAGTTGGAGCTCTTCCTCTTAGGTTGGAATAAAGTATAATGAGAGTACATCCCAAACACTGGCATGATTGTTGACCTTTGGGTCTACATGAGCAAACTAGTGAGAGGTGTCAAATTGGCCCCCACTGTGCTAGTCCAGATAGACTAGAGGAACAAATTTCACAGACACGCATATGGATATAAGGGAATATTTTGTATACAAAAGGAATGGAACACTGACAAAGCATCTCAACCCAGTCCAGTTCAAAGTCATAAGTTTGATATTAGTCCATATGCCCAATACCAGTCTATAATGTCTCCTTCTGACTCACGAAGTCACAGTCCAATGGGTGCAGTGTCCCAGCGCCGACAGGGTTCTCTCCATGGCTTCTCGCTTCCAGGGCTCAGGGTCCATCTACAGTATTCCATGGTGGCAGAAGCAACTCATCGCTAGCAGGGCTCCCTTCAAGGCCTCTCCAGCTTCAGAGGTCTGGTTCCATCAGGGCAAGTCTGTGTGGCTTCTCCTCCAGCTCCTGCAGCAGCTCTGACTCTGCCATCTTGTCTTTTCGGTGATTAATTTTCTCTGAGACTAACTCCCAACAACTGGGGAGCTTGCTTCTCATATTCACAAGGCAAATATCACTAGATTTCCCAGACATATCAGGAGAAAGCCATGCCCACACAGAGGCCTCACTGGCTACTCCATGGCTATCTCCAGAATAACAGGCAGGACTCCACCCCTCCATCTCAATCATGAAATTAACATAAGCCCACGACTGCCACACACTCCAACATGAGTCTGCTTAACTCTCTAGATGTGAAACTAGATGTATACGTGCTAATTATCCAAAGCAGCAATGCCAGCAACTTCTGAAAAGAAATATGAAATTATTTTCTCACTTTAAATAGTTAAGAATGTTGTGCCAATGTCATTGAGAATCATTGAAACTTTCCTCTATAGCGCTCCTTTCTCAAGTTTGTCCCTATGCATGTCTACTTTTCATGCTCATGTTATCATTCCTAATGAATAAAGGAGCCCAGGTTGCACGGTGGTTAAAAGTGCTTGACTGCTAACTGGCAGATCAGCCATTGGAACTCATCAGAACTAAGATGTAGCAGTCTGCAACCAAAAGCATTACAATATTGGAAACCATATCTGCCCGACCTGTAGGGTCATTGTGAATTACAATCAGTTCAATGACACACAACACACAATCAGTTTTAATTCGACTGCTCTGTCCATTTTCTAAAGGACTGCACTGTCCTTTAGGAAGATTCATTGGCCTTAATTATCCAGTTCCGTAAGTTGGCCTAAAGAGCCTGGGGTGCACTATTATGTAAATCTTCTTTTGTTAGCTGCATGTTTGTTGGTTCAAAAGCCACAAATGCTCCAAGCAAGAATGATGAGGCTCTCTGTGCCCTGAGAGATTTCCACCCTTGGGGATCCTCTTGCTATGAGTCAGAACGGACTCAATGGTAGTGAGTGTTTTCTGGGTTCATTATGTCTGCGGTCATAAAACATTCAATATCATTCATACCCTCCAGCTAAATCATCTTTGTTATCCTTAGAATTAGTTTAATGTTTCCTCTATGAATATAGCTATCATTTGTGACTTATTTCTTCATGTTCTGTTAGAAGTCAGAAACAGGCTTTACAAGCAAAACACCCTGGCATCTTTAACCCAGGGACACGTGAAACAGATTCTGTTGCTTTCACCCATGGTACTAAAATCTAATAGTGTAACTTCATGCCTTTTGCCATGACAAGAGCTATGGTAATTTACCAGCTAACTAGGATATCCACCTTTATTCATTTCCTGAAAATTTATCTATCGTGAGCACTAATCATTTTATATCCCACATATTTCTGGAAATCCCTTCCATTTCAGACTGGTGTTACATTTATTTTAGACTAATGCCTTCTATTCTTTCTGTACTTATTATTATATTCTTCACATTCAGTGACCCACATAATTTAAAGTATTTTCTCTCAAATGTAATTATCCCTGTGGATTACTAATCCAAAGATATTTGTGTCTAAACAATAACCTAATAGGATCTTTCCTACTCTGAAGCCTCCCTAATTTCTCATATTTAGATCATTACTCTCATGTTCATTTCTCAGACATTACTGAACTGCCAATGTTACTGTCATCAAAAATCTCTCATATAGATAAATATATATGTATGTGTGTGTGGCAGTCATGTCCTTATGTTAATTTTATGATTGAAATGTAGGGGTGGAGTCTATCCTGTTAATCTGGAGATAGTCATTGAGTAGCCAATGAGGCCTCTGTGTGGGCATGGCTTTCACCTGAGACTCCTGGGAAATCTCGCGATATTTCCCTCATGAAGATGAGAAGCTATCTTCCCCAGTTGTTCGGAGTTAGTTTCAGAGACGATTAATCATGGAAAAGACAAGATGCAGCCTCCGAGAAGTTGGAGGAGCCGGCTGAGAGACGACACGGCTTTGCTCTGATGAAGGCAGACCTCTGAAGCTGGAGTGGCATGCTGTTGATGGACCCTGAGCCCTGGAAGCGAGGAGCCATGGGGAGACCCCTGTCGGTGCCAGGACTCTGCACCCACTGACCTGTGGCTTTGTGAGTCGGAAGGAGACTTTATAGACTGATATCAGGTATATGGGTTAATATCAGACTTATGACTTTGAACTGGACGGGGCTTGGATGTTTTCTCAATGTCCTGTTCCTCTTGAATATAAACCCTTTTCCTTATACCTATATGTGTGTCTCTGAAATTTGTTCCTCTAGTCTACCCGAACTAACACAGTATGTATACATGGTATAAATATATTGCAAAGCATATATAATCTATAGTTCTAATTAATACTTCTTTCACCATATGACTACTCCCTCACTTGTTCTCATCTTTCCCTGCCCTTTGTCCTTTTCACATGGAGAACCTCACCATCTCAAAAGAGGCATCCCAGAAAATCCACCCCTGGTTTTCATAATCTCCATTGGATAATTCCTTTATTCCTCCTTAAACACTGGTGCCTAGACTTGGGAGGAAATTTATACATACTTACTGTGAAAATAAATGCAACATAATTATACAAAGATGATTTGAATCATTGTCCTCTTCAGAGTGAGCGGACATGTCAATAAATAATTGCAATTCAGGCAGGTGAAGATAAGAATAAGAATGTCTTAAGCATTCATATAGCACCAAGAAAGGAACACCTGCTTTACTCAGACAAAGACAGCTGTGATCTAGGAATACTGTACAACCTTGTCAAAGCATGAAAGGTGAAAAGAAACTTGTCAGGCAGAAGAGTAGAGGAATTAAAGCAATTTTGAAGACAATAATATATACAGTGTGATTTTTAATATCCCTAGTGTATTTTTTTATTTTGTTTTTGATTGATGTTGAGCAGATGAATTTGGGAATGAATTTTGAGATATCTGTAACTTTTAAATTTCATGATAGCTAGTGTTTTTCCTAGGTATTTTGTTTACCTTAGGGGACAATTAAGTTTATTTCTACAGCAAGTAAGTGCTCAGGTTATAGCTTACACTTAATAGACCATACATTTCATGTGATAAAATGCTGTTTTCTAAATATTATTATAAAACTTGAAGTTTTAAGTAACTATTCATAGTATATATTTTAATTAACTACTTATATTTGTCAACAGCACTAGTCTTAAAAGAGAGTTCCCAAAAAAGATACATATGTGAGGGACATAAAAGTCACAAATCAGAGGTATGTAAAATTTTAGTATTTTCTTTTGTCTGCTTGTGTGTGTGTGTGTGTGTGTGTGTGTGTGTCTTGTCAGCATGAAGATGAAGCAGAGAGTGTGGATCTGGCCTCCAGTGAATTTTTTATCTATATAGTCACTCCAAATAGGGTCATCAAGCTAAATTATGCCTAATTTTAGTATTTTCTGTAGTTTAATTCATAGTATCATCTAAATGAAATTCCATTTTGGACTTGTCTTTTGGAGACTTCGTAGGTCATTTCAAGAGCCATCAAATGGACTAAAATCCAGAGGAACCCAATGCACAACAGAAAGACAAATTAGGTCATAAAATTTGTCTTGTGTACCACTTTAACTAGTTCTGTGGCTGAAAATACTCTTAGAAGATAGTAACATACAATATTACTATATACTTATCCTTAGAGTGAGGAAATATTATGTTCTGGATATTGTTTGCTTCTTTCATTTTAATAACTTCATCTGATATGACAAAGGTAACTTTAAATACTAACTCACATGATCAGGAAGTTGATAAACACAGAGTTGAATTTGTGTAAAAGGAGTAAGTAATCACTCTCAGGGGTTAAGAATTTCTCCCTATTGTGATAGGCAAACGGATCCAAGGTTAGCAGTATCCATGTCATAGTTGGTCATGTGTTGAGCTGTTGACTGCTAGGTCATAGATCAAAACCATCAAGCTGTTCCATGGGAGAAAGAAGAGGATTTCTGTTCCCATAAAGGTTTGCATTCTCAGGAAGCCAGTGTTGTACTCTGTCACGATCAACTCAACTGCACTGAATAGGATGCCAAGGTTAAAGATGGTATCAGTCCGTAGTCTCCATGTTATTCACTTAAAACTCTATATCCATGAAGACAATGAGATATAAAATTAACCTAAATGTCAAGTTAGAGATCAAATCATTTAGAATGGGTCATTCCTTTTTAAGAGATGATTGTCTACCTTATTCATCTCAGTGCTCTCCTCCCTTACATTTCATTTTAGATTGGTCCATCAGAAAATACCAAATTTTAAATTCCAAACCCACTTGTACTAGTGGAAATTAGAATATATTTGAAGTGGATCCCTGTAGATAACCTCTGCAGGATCACTACAGGATCACAGTGAACCATTTGAATCAAAATCCAAGCATTTCCTTTCTGAGTTGTATGAATTGTCTGTGATATCCAAATATTTTAAGTTTACTGACTGTCTAGCTGCTGCTTTTCCATTACCTTTACTGGAATACAGAAAAATAGAGCTACTGTGGAAATGTGTAACCCAAATGGAAATACATCTGGAGAGAAAACCAATCGATATACATTTCCTCAGACACATTTTCTTTGGAACAAAATGCCTCTGGAACCAGAAAATAAGAGGAGTGATAGAGAATCTAGTCCACATGCACAAGCATCATCATCTTTGCAGACCAATGGAGGCAAAGGAAACTTGAGAAATAGCATGGGAACCATGAAAATGTGTCCAAGACTTTTAGTGATATTTACTTAAAGTACAAAAATAAGGCTTACCTCAAGAAAGAACCAGTCCACACCAGCTCTAAAGAAGGATCAGCTGTTAAAGAAGCACCCTCAAGTCAGACGAGATCTACATCTAGTGGCAAGGAAAGTGAAAAGTTTGATATAATACTCCCACAAGATCCGAGAGTCAAGAATGCCTTATCCAGGCCTCCCTCTTCTAGGTCTGATAAATCTTCCCAGCCATGTTCTAAGCTTTCTTTGGACAATAAAGAGTTTGGTTTTGAAGGTAATAAATCAGCAAGTAACAAAATCCAAGCAAAACTTTACAGTGCCTATGGGTGGAAAAATATGAGGAACCCAGCTATAATTTTCACTGACATGAAAGAAGGACAAAAATTTCACCTGGGAATGAAGAAATACATGGCCAAATATATACTGAAAGAGAACTCATTAAGCATAAGCATAACAATCCAGAATTGTTTCTCAGTTCTCATGACATGAAACCTGTGATTCTAGCACAAAATCAAAACCATGTACAACTGCAGAACTTATTCCAGAACCAGCTATGTAGTCATTGCGGTGAGAATATGCACAAACATAGAGAACCTGTATTAGAAAATGTGAGTTCTACTATACCATATGACTATAAAACATTAGCGATAAGTCAAAATGAAAAATTGCAACAGCATGTGCAGAATCTTCAAAATGAAATAATCTAATTAAAAGCAAAACTGCAGGCCTCTGAAGAAGAGAAAGTTAATTTTCAAAAAGAAGTTGATATCTATTTACTGCTACTCTTAGATTTTCTTCTTCTTTTTTTAAACCTATAACCTATGCCTTCCTGATCTTTTCATTTATAAAGAAGATTGTGTAGACTATGATGTTGTCTAAATATGCAATCATGATAAATTGATCCTGTCGCCTAAATAAGAGCATATATTGATTTATATTTCTTAATCACCAAAAGTCTGCCTATCAAATATTCTAAGTTTCCTATATCCTGGTCAACTACTTTTGCCATATGCTTTGTGAAGAACAATATGACATTAGGATTTGAGGAAAGCTGGTTAAAAATGCAATATACAGGTTATACAACATTGGTTGCTCTAAGTGAGAAGATGTGGAAGCACTTCCTGAAGATGGGTTACAATTCAATGAAAGGAAGACTAAAATCCTCACAACATCACTTGTAGGAAAGATCATGATAAATGGAGAAAAACTTAAAGCTGTCAAGTGTTTTTACCTTATTTGATTCTGCAAGCAATGTTCATGGAAGCAGCTGTAAAGATGTCAAAAAACATGCTGTTTGGTGAACCTAGTACACAAGAACTCTCGAGAGGGTTTATAAGCAAGGATGTTACCTTGCGCATTAAGGAGAGCCTGGGTCTAATCATGGTATTTTCAGTTTCCACCTAGGAATGTGAGAATTGTCCACTGAATATGGAAAAACAAAAAAAATTGAAGCATTTGAACTTCCCATGTTGCTAAAGAAGATAGAAGATAGAAGTACCATGTAATGCTAAGAGGACAAAACAACCTGTCATGGAAGAAATAAAGCCACAGGGTTCTTAGCGGCAGGGATGGCAAAGTTTTGTATTACATGGTTCGGACATTGTGTCCAGAGAGATCAGTCCCTAGAGAAGGAGCTCAGACTTGGTAACATGCAAGGGCAGTGAAAAGGAGAAAGGTCTCCAAAGTGATCAATGGACACCAGTCGCAGCAATGGGCTCAGGTATAGGAGCAATTGTCAGGATGGTGCAAGACAGGACCATTTTTTTTGTTTTGTTGTGCATAAAACACATAGGTTGGAACAGACTGGTCACAAAAATACATGATGCACAAGAATACACATGGTTGGAATGGACTGATCACAAGAATACATGATATTATAAACAAGAAGAAACAAAGTAAATGGCTGAAAAGTGTGTTTATGTGTGCTGTTGAGTCCTTCCTGACCCAAATCAACCCTATGTACAACTAAGTGCCATCCTCAAAACTGCTACCCTGCCTGAGCCCTGAGATGCAGCCATTATGTGAATCCATCTCATCAAGGATCTTCCTCTTTGTAGCTCCCTCCCCTTCCACTTTCCACAATGTTTGACTCATGTCAGTGACTGCTTTCTCCAGAAATCCTATTCAAAATATATGAGCCAAAGCCTCCCATGATGGCTTCCAGAGAGCATTTTGGTTGTACATCTAAGACAGAATTGTTGGTTCTTTTGGCAGTTCACAGGATTTTCAACATTCCTCGCTAACACCACAATCCAATGCCTCAGTTCTTTGTTCAGTATCCAAGTCTCTCATGCATATGAGACTACTGAAAATAGCATGGATTGAATTAGTCAAACATTAGTGCTCAAAATAGCATCTTTGCTTTGCAATGTTTTCATGAAGTCTTAGGCAACAGATTTACCTGATGGAATGTGCTATTTTCATCCCTTGGCTATGTCTTGCATGAGTGTTGATTGTGGATACTAGTGTAATGAAATCATTGACAATGTCAGCCTTTATTTACCATGATGTCACCTATTGGTCTGGCTGTGAGAACTTGGGTTTCGAGTTCTAATCCATATTGAACACAACAATGTTTGTTCTTCATCAGCAATGGTTCAAAGTCATCCTGACTATCAACAAACAAAATTGTGTCTTTTGTATACCACAGATTGTTAATAAACCTTCCTCCAATTCTGATGTCATGTCTCTTTACATATAACGCAAGTGCTCCATTTGTTTTCTTAGCATTGTGATTGAATTAAGGAAAACTTTTCCTCTCTTCTTGTTTCAATGGTAATTGCTTTATGAGACAATAAAATGAGGAGCAATAAATGAGATGATAGACAAAAGGTTACCTAATCTTGAGACATATAAAAATGATTCTCAGCTAAACTAATCTATTACCTCCTGTGTGTACCATTTTATCTACTTTACTCATACCTTTTGGATCTATAATTCCAAAAATATCACTTTGTTGTGCTCTTGAACAATATATATTCTTCAGTGTTTTTAAAATCAGCAGTTTTGGGTTTTTTTGCCATCACTGCTCTCCGGTGGTGGGAGTAGGAGGCCCAACCCCACTGCTGGAATTGAACCTCCGTCCCAGTGGGCCGCAGTCCCGCACACAAACACTACGCCACCAGGGCTCAGCCCAAAATCAGCAGTCTTAAATGCTCTTTTTAGTCATGACTATCTTATTATTTTATCATGTGCATAACATAAATCATCCATAAAGAGACTAAAACTCAATTGCAAAGTAAAAGTTGTGCCTTGATTTTTTTTAAAGATTTCCATTGTGACGTAATTGGAAGCTTACAACCTAGATCATCCATTTTGTATTCCACAATGGAATCCATTTATCAAGCCCTCAGCAGCTTGCCTTATGCTACCCCTTTGATTTCTCTTCTTCTCTTGGAAGATCATCTGCATCTTTACCTAAGTTAACACCTATCCACCCCTCTGACCTCTTGTTTCACCGCCCCTCCTTTGCCCATCTTCTCTCTGGCTCTCAAAATCTGCTTCTTTTGTCATAGAAAACTCAGTCTTGACTTTTCCTTGATAACAGTGGTGACACACATTATTTGTCATTAGGCAGTTGACTTATTTCACTTATTTCACTCAGCTTCAAGTTCTCCTGGTCCAACCATCCCATGAGGTGCTACCAGTTTTACCTTTTTTCTCTAGCAGTGCATAGAAGTGTATTGTGTGTATGTTGCAAAGTTTCTTTATCCATTCTTCTCCAACTTCTTTTTGTTGCACACCGTGCTGGTGCATGTGTCTTTTCGTGTTATAGCTCGTATTTCTCTAGGGTTTATACTCAGCAGAGGGATAACTGGCTCCCATAGAATTTCCCTTCCCTAATGTTTGAGTTAGTGCTGTATCCCTTTTTACAGTGATTGCACATTTTACAGACCCAAAAGCAGGTTTCTGATCTCACTGCACACTCTCCTGCATTTGCTATTCTGTGTTGTTTTACATTTTCCTGTGAAAGGACTATTGACTTTTAAAGCTAGAGGGGAAAAACAACAAACATCTAGAACCATTCTCCATTAAAATAAAAAGTAGATGAAGTCACTGCTAAGGTTTTAATTTATGTTACCACAACCACACATTTTATTCACAGATGCTATTAATTTGATGAATTTAACTGTCAAATGATCTGATTCACTGATTGACTTGAGCAATATAAAATTGATCAATCTGGTTTCACATCATAAAATGCTAGATAATTACATGTTAGTTCCCTATGGAGCAATCAGTTTCCCTCTATGCGTTATATTCCCATATCAGTAGATAGCAAATGTCTGATAGTTATTTACTTGTATACCTTCCAGCTGCAATGTGTTATGATTTGTGAATGTGAAGCTAAGGAAGCCTCATTTTCCAGAATCCTTAACTAACCACCCAGCCAGCTCACTCTGCTTCTTGTTTTGTGTCCACTTTGGTCCTTTTATCATTCCACGAGCACCTTTATCTGTTTTCTATTGCCAGCATGCAGAAAGGAAAACAGAAAGGAAGAATTGTAAAAAAGGCTTTGCAGTTAGGGGTGGGGGTGGGTCGTGTGGTCTAGAAAGTAAAAGGTTCATCTCTGTGAAGGAAGGCAGCAGAGCTGCTCTCCTTGATTGAGTGTTTGAATGAAAAAAGGAGAAGTTACAGGCCACAGAGTGCACATTTTGTCTCATCTTGTTTTTTGTTAATGTCTGTGTTTCTGTCAGTCACACTTGGGTTGACAGTGTTAGTAAAGAGTAGATAGGAGGGCTGAGCCCCGGTGGCATAAGTGGTTGAGTGCAGGACTGCGGCCCATAGGCTGGCAGTTCAAATCCAGCACAGGCTCTCAAGAGCAGGGCTGGGTAACTCCCATGACCACCAGAGGGCAGCGATGCACACACACACACAAAGAGTAGATAGGCATGAATACAAAAATGAAGAACTTTTGGAAAGTTTCATAAATTCCATTGACTTTTTTAAAAAAGTCATTCAGAAATTTCCATTCAGAAATTCTAGCAGAAATATTTCAGAATTTCCATTGACTTTTTGAAAAATCATTTTATTGGGTGCTCACACAATTCTTATCATATTTGTACATATATTCATTGTATGCAAAGCACTTTTATTCATTTGTTGCCATCCTTCAAAACATTTTCTTTCTACTTAAGCCCTTGGTATATGCTCCTCCTTTTTCTGCTTCCTCCCTTCTCCCCTCTCCCTCATAGGCCTTCATAATTTATAAATTATTATTATTTTTGCATATCGTACGCTGTCCAATATCTCCCTTCACCCACTCCTCTGTTGTCCAGACCCCAGAGAGGAGGTTATATGTAGATCCGTTTAATCAGTACCCCTTTCTGCTTCACCTTCCTTCCAACCTCCAGGTATCACCCCTCTCACCACTAGTTCTAAAGGGATTATCTGTCCTAGATTTCCCAGGTTTCTGGTTCCTATCCGTACCAGTGTACATCCTCTGGTCTAACAGGATTTGTAAGTTGGAATTCAGATCATGATAGTGGGAGGGAGGAAGCATTTAAGAACCTAGCAGAAAGTTGCATATTTCACCGTTGCTACACTGTACCCTGACTGGTTTGGATGTCATTTGAGCTACAGATGGACTTTGGGTTCCCAGTCTGCAATTCCGCTTGTTTACATTGATATAAGTTTTATTTCTTCAATGTCTGATACCCCATCCCTTCGACATCTCGTGGTCACATAGCTGGAGTGCTTCTTCCATGTAGGTTTTGTTGCTTCTCAGTTACATGGTTGCTTGATTATCTTCAAGCTTTTAAGACCCAGATGCTATGTATTTTTTATAAACCAGCATCATCAGCTTTCTTCACAACATTTGCTTATGCACACATTTGTCTTAACCTATCATACCAGGAAGGTGGGCACACAATTATATGATTTTTATTCTTTGATGACTGCTAACTGATTCCATTGATACCTTGTGGTCACACAGTCTGGTGAGATTCTTCCATGTGGATTTTGTTGCCTCTGAGCTAAGTGAACACTTGTTTACTTTCAGGTCTTTTAGACACCAGACGCTATATGTTTGATAGCCAGGCACCATCACCTTTCTTCACCATTTTTGCTTGTGCACACATTTGTCTTCAGTGATTTTGTTGAGAAGCTGAGAATCAAGGAACACCAATTTAATAGAACAAAGTTTTCATTCATTAAGGAAGTTCTTAAGTGGAGGTCCAATGTCCATTTGGTCTCTTAATGCTAAACCTATAAGTATATGCACAAAGATCTATTTCCCCATTATCATGTATACATATACATGATACATATTCATCTGTGTTTATTCCTCTAATTATTCCTCTGTGGATGACATTTCCTTCCCAATTTTTTTTAATGTTAGCATTATGCAAATGAAAATTACCTTATTGTTTAAAACCATCACCATTAAGCTCAGAATCAAAAGTTAAGAAAACATAAAATAGTTCACAAGAAAAAAAGGCTTCTGAGTTATACTCCATGTTTGTATGTATTTGTTTGTATAGATGTGAAGAGATGTAAGAAATATTGCTACTACGTTTCCAGTTTATTTAGAGAGTTAATTCTCACAAAGTCAGTTTAAACATGCCTCTGTGAAAAGAACATGGCTACAGACAAGTTCTTTTGAGAAATACACTTGTCTTATTTACTGGGGGACATGGGGGGAGGCTTCAGAAGTATGGTCTTGGTCTAGCAGAGGCTTAGAAGTATATCTGAGGAGAATGAATGCGAGCTAGAAAGAACAGTTCAGAAAGTTAAGTGGGTAACTGGCTTTGAAGATTCCCAAGGGGGTCCTTTCAATCTGTTTTCTTGAAGGACACAGGATGATCATGCTGTCATTACACGTTTAGAAGAACTTTTAAATGTGTATTAAGTGTGTATTTACAGAGAAGATGACCATTTCTATGTTCAACAACCTCTCAATGGCTTGCCCTGTTTGTGTTCTTTCACATGCTCCACTACATCTTTCTCTTGTTGGCTACTGCCTTTCCCTTTACCCAAGGAAGTACCTCTATGCACTCTTGTATTCTTTCTCTTTGAACTAGGTGTCAAACCATAAACTCGTTTAAAATTAATGTAGATGGAGAAAGTCACGAAATTATTTGGGGAGAAAAGCTGACATTGCTTAAAAAGATAAGATTTTCAAATTAATTTTATACCCTAATTTGATTGCGTGCATGTGTGTTTAAGAGGAAAATTTGCTTAATATTTCTAACCTCACCAGAAAATCTGACATTGCTTAAAAAGATAAGATTTTCAAATGAATTTTAAACCCTAATTTGATTGTGTGCATGTGTGTTTGAGAGGAAAATTTGCTTAATATTTCTAACCTCACCAGAAAATCTGACATTGCTTAAAAAGATAAGATTTTCAAATGAATTTTATACCCTAATTTGATTGCATGCATGTGTGTTTGAAAGGAAAATTTGCTTAATATTTCTAACCACACCAGGTACATGTAGAGTGAAGCGTAGCATTATAACTTAGCTCTCCAGTTTGTTTCTAATGCAGTCAAGTGCATTTTTATGTAATCCTGTATATTATTCTTTTATTTTATACATTTAGGGTTTTCATAATTCCAAGAAAGTTCTGAGTTTGAGATTCTTTGGAATTATGATCTCATGGATAATTTCTTTAATCTCATGGATTCCTTTTCTGCTAATTTTTGACTTTGGGAATCCATGCTCATGAAAGATGATGAAAAATGTGATGATTGTGTCCAGTTTGCCAGTTGCATATCTACTTATTGTGATCTTTTTATGGGTTGCATGCACAGGTTCATGTTAATTTTAAATGAAAATTATTTGTATGTTATTGAATGTTGACTTTTCATTATGTTCCTTAGGATACAAGTAAAGAGAAACATGATTCACAACAAAACTGCCCCTTACATGTTCCATATGATGCTCTATGACTGGAAATGGAAAAAATTAAAAAATATGATGGAAACAAAAGAAAAGCAATCTGCTGAGCACATTAAATCTCTGAAAGCACATAATGATGCTCTTCAACAGACTCTAAATAAGATGGAGGAATCATTCTGGAAAAGAACATTTGAATACAGTGAACAGTTTAATGATTTGCAAGGCCAGAAGCCCATCTTACTCTGCAAATGGGAGAATGAAAATTTTAACAACCAAAGACTGGAAAAAAAAGAACAATTCAGTCACCTTGAAAAGGAATTTGCCAGGGCCGAGACCCGGTGGTGTAGTGGTTGTTTGCAGGACTGCGGCCCACTGGGATAGAGGTTCAATTCCAGCAGTGGGGCTGGGCCTCCTACTCCCACCACCGGAGAGCAGTGATGCCCCCCCCCCCCCAAAAAAAAAAACAAAAAAAAAAAAGAAAAGGAATTTGCCAGTACAAAAGACACAGTCCAGGAAAAGATAACAAATTTACAAAAAGAACTAAGCAATGCACAGAGTCAATAGAAGGGAATGGAGCCCCAGTATCCAAAAGTACAGGTGTGTGAAGCAAATAATGCAGAGAAGCTCATTTCTGAAAAACTGACTCAGTTGTAAGATGAAAATAATTTACTAAAACAAAAAGTGACAAAATCTAAGTATAAAGTAGTCATTGCAGAAAAGAAAGCCATGAGACTCCAAGATCTTCCATTCTATAAGTAAATTGTATCACGCTGAATGTAAAAAAGGCATGAGCTTGAAGAAAAAATTAAGGAGTTAGCAAATATATCTCATCATTCCAATGGAGGGACATGTCAATGTGAGAAAGAGAAATCAGAAGAAAAAGTAAGTATACAGAGAGATGGTTTACAGACTTTCTGAAACAAAATTCAAAATAATATGACTATTGTGAAACGTTCAAAATATGTAGATTGACAAAGTACTTACTAGAGCTATTCAAAATATGCCTGTTGTCCAGAAAATAAAGTTAGACCTGAGAGGTGAGCTTTATTTTGAAAAAGGAGCATCTCTCATCTTTAAAATCCTAAGAGGTGACAATCGAATCTTATAATTTCGTATTATCATGTTTGAGTACATAGTCATTCATAGGGTTTCACATGGCCATACTTTATGCTGTGAGAAAGCAGAGGTGTGCATTCCTGAAATAAGTACTTGGAAATGAGGATTCAGTTGAGTAGGCTATGTGTTTGATATTCAATTCAAGATTTCCCATTTGCACTGGATTTTCGATGCTATGTCTTGGAAAAGCATTTTTTCTTTTTTTTTCCAGAAGCTTTTAATAGTGTTTTTTTCTTTAGGTCAATTTGATTTTATCTTTAAGTTCAAAATTATGCATTTTTAAATCTTTAGTGTGAAGGAGGTGAAGGTTTACAGAGCAGGTAATGGGTTTTACATTGAACAACTCAGACAGACTTTGCTTCAGCTCATCTGATGCTGTTCACTCAATGTTCCCTTCCTTAAGCCCGTTGCCCCTTTCTCCACCTTTCTAGTCTACTGAAGTTTGTCCTTGCTTCAGAGCTGCAATGGTTGATAGAGGTAGGTTCGATTTCTGACCTATGCAATGACAAAATGTTCATAACTTGGGATCTCATCTCTTATAGCCAGAAAGTCTGATCCCTTTAGTGGTGTTGAGTGTGCTCCACCTGTTTCTCCCATCCTAGCGGAGAGGACCGGTTTTTGTGTGTTGCATTATTTCATTGAACTGATCCTTTCCATATGTCTTTTGATTTTCATCAGCCTTCTTTCCATTGGACAGAAAAGATCACTGGTTGCACCCTTTGTTGGTGACTCAGGAACTTTTTTTGGAGTGATAGTTGATTTATTGTGACCCTTTAGGAATATGGTTTCCAAGGCTGTACACTTCTTGAAAGTAGACTGTTAGGTCTTTCTCCTGATGTCGGGCATGTGGGTTCTTTAAACTCTGAGTCACCAAGTCTCCTTGGTTTATCCAAAAAAATATGGATTTCTTGCAATCTCTCTCACACACACACATATACACACAATATTTTTATTGGGGGCTTTTACAACTCTTATAGTATTCCATACATCATTTGTATCAAGTATATTTGTACACATGTTGCCATCTTCACTTCCAAAATATTTTCTACTTGAGCCCTTGGTGTAAGCTCCTCTTTTCCCCTCCTTTTTTAAAAATAAATCACTTTATTGGGGGCTCATGCATCTCCCATCATCATCAGTGCATACATCAATTTTATGCATACCACATTTGCACACTTGTTGCCATCATCATCACTCTCAAAACATCCTCCCTCCACTTAGACCCCCAGTACCAGCTCCCCATATTTTCCCTACCACCTAACTTGCCCCTCCGTGAACCATTAATAATTTACAAATTACTATTACATTTTCAAATTGTACACTGTCCATTGTGTCCTTTCACCCACTTCCCTGTTGTCTGTATCCAGAGAGGAGGTTATATGTAGATCCGTGCAATTGATTCCCCCTTTTTAGATCCCAGTTACTACTTACCCAAGTAGATGTTCAACATGGCCTTTGTGTGAACTAACTATATTCCTAATTGACCAGTCTCAGCAGCTTATGCCCTCAAAAATCACATCACCTCCTCCTCCAAATCATTTTATTGGGGGATCATAGCTCTTATCAGAAGACGTCCAACCATCAATCCATGGTGCCAAATACAGCTTACATACCTTGCTATCATCATTTTGAAAACGTTTTCTTTCTACTTGAGCCTTTGGTATCAGCTTGTCTTTCTCACTTCATCCAATCTCCCTCCATAGTCATGTCTTTCTATGATAATTAAACACTTTCAAAATAGCTATTTTTTGTTAGATCATAATTAAGGATCTATGTAAATTTTAAAAAGCATACTTGATGAAATCATTTCATAAACATTTATAATTTGATTTGAACATTGTTACGGATACAGTCAGTTCTCATTATTTGTAGCTGCTATGCTCTATAAATTTCCTGCCGATTCAGAGGCAACCTTGCCCGGTGGAGAATCTTTTTATTTTGGCCAAGTAATGTGGGCAAATGATGGTAAAAGCATTAGAATTCTTGGTTTTTGGTGCTTCTTCACCCACACTATCATAACCCTAATTCTACCTTATAAATCTGGCTAGACCAGCATGAACATGGGTACAGATAAAAGCAGGAAACACAGGGAATTCAGGATGGATAAACTCCACAGGACAAATATTGAGTGAAGCAAAACTAGGAAGGGAAGGTGGGGGGAGAATGGGAAAACCAATTGGAATGACCTACATATAGCCCCTTCCCAGGGTCATGGGCAACAGACAAAGGAGTAATGGGGAATATCGAATAATACAATATATGGAAAAAACATAATAATTTATAAGCTATTAAGGGGTCATGAGGGAGGGAGAGGGATAAATGAGGGAATGTTACCAAGGGTTCAAGTAGTATGAAAATGTTTTGAAATGAGTGATGGCAACAAATGTGCTTGACACAATGTATGTATGGATTGTGATGAGAGTTGTACAAGACCCCAATAAAATGTTTCTTAAAATATATTAGCTATTTAGGTGATTTTGAAAAAAAAAAAACAGAATCCACGAGTAATGAGCATGAACTGCAGTTGTCTAATAAGCCTCCTTTCAGGTCTTAGCAATGATCATTTCACAAGAATTGACCCAGTGTGAAGGTAATTGTAGC
The DNA here is from genome assembly GCA_004026705.1 of Nesogale talazaci. Classification (NCBI taxonomy): domain Eukaryota; kingdom Metazoa; phylum Chordata; class Mammalia; order Afrosoricida; family Tenrecidae; genus Nesogale; species Nesogale talazaci. The sequence goes on along the minus strand of PVJH01020023.1, from coordinate 4,416 downwards.
CATCACATTTTATATTGTGATTGGTTCCCTCTTCCCAATAATATTAGCTGGTGGGAATGGCATGAGGGGATTGAGGGTTGCAAGATCTGAGATCAGGTTATGATGTGGAGATTGGGTTCCATAGGGCCTTTGAGGGCTTTTGTAATGACTATCACACTAAATGGACCAGGCCCCCATTGGAGGGATTTTAGCAGAAGATTGAATATGTGAGGCAGTCTCAAGTGACATAAAATAAAAAAGGGATTATTTTCCAGTCTAGAATTTGCCACACCAGTACAACTCATAGTGCCATTTTGGGTTGAGCATTCTGTCAACTTTTTATGCTTTACAAATGTATATAGAGGAGTGAAGGAGGGCTGAAATCTGTGGTATAGTAAAAGAAAGTACAGTCTAGGCTGAACAATAACAACCTTTGGTATCCTTACTGAAATCCAGTGATGAACAAAAATGTATGCCAGTGAGGAATAGTTGACAGATATATATTCTGATAGCATTACAAATATATATGTTAGCATTATGTACTATTGGCAGTGTGCTGAGCAAGATTAACAACATCATATCAGGCAGGTAAGAAATGAATTCAAGAGCCTTGGACACTTCCTGTGCCAGAGGGTTCAATAGAGTTTGCAGTACGTTATTGCACAGCTTGAGAAGAGGAAGTATAGGAGTTACAGAAGAAATCGGGTCAATTCAGGTGTCGGATATGCATGAAATTCAATGTGGAAACAAATCATCTGTAGCTACCAGTATAAGGTGTTTCACAATATAGATTTTCTCCATCAACTTTCTTTTGTGCTTTGATTATAATTCATTTGATCTGTTTTTAATAAACTAGGTATGTCTGAAATTCTGGCTTTCCATCAACCATTTGACCATAAATTATTCCCACAATCCCATATCGAGGGTGGTGAAGTCAACAAAAATCCTCTGCATAAGTTGAGCATCTATATATTAAGAAATAGCATTTTTTTCAGGCTAGCGCTACATTAGGGTGAGACTAAAGCAGGGGAAAATGAAAGAACATCATCACATTTCTCGTTTTCATCTTTGTGACTACAGAATCTATCCATGTTTATTCCTTGAGTTTCCAGAGTAACTTCATAGAGAAAAGCTTCAAATACCACAATTCTAAGGTGTTTACACAAACCATGTGGAAAACTTTGCAATTGTTTTTGTTTCCCTTTTATTTTTGATGATGCATCAAAGGAGAGAAATTCTCAAACTGTATATACTTTGTATGCCCAAAATAGAAATTGAAGAAAATCATGTTGCTCCTGCTTTGATGTGTTTGAGATCTACTTGGCAGTCCCGACATGTCTCCCCTTTAAAGTATACAGTGTTTTGTGGCAATTAGTTATTAGAGTTATGCGACCATCTCTATGAAGGTGTGTCACTAGTTTTAGAATATTTTCATCACCCCAAAAGAAACTCTCCTTCCCCCCCTCATCAAGATATTACCTCACTGCATCCATTGGTCCCACGATGACCACCACCCTATTTTTTCATGAGATTTGTCTACTAAGGACATTTCATGTGAATGCAGCTCAGACAATACATAGTCTTTTTGATTAGCTTCTTCAATATCACACAGTGCTTTCAAGACTCATCAGTGGTATCTCTCTCTCTTGTTAAGTGAGAGTTTGTTTTATGGACATATGCCACTTTGTGTATGTATTTATCATTTGATGGGTATTTGGGTGATTTTCACTTTTGTCTGTCATGAATAATCCTGCCATGAATGTTTGTATATATGTCTTGTGTAGGCATGTTTTCCTGTCATAGGATTGTGTGCCGAACTGATTAGTGCTTATTTCGCCGTGTGTGTCTTCACTGGGTGCTGCACTGGTTGTGTGCTGGCCTGATAATCAAAAGGTCAGTGGGTGGAAACCAGCAGACCCTCTGCAGGAGAATGAGATGATTTTTAGCACCATACAGAGTTGTAGTCTCAGAAACCCATCAGCTGATTTCTACCTTGTGCTGTCAGGTCAGTATGAATTGGTTTTAACATCACGGCAGTAAGTTTGTTCTTTAGAGGCTTTGTTGGGTGGGTGAGTAATTTGGGTGCCTTCACTTAAGCTGCCCTTTCTCTCTGTTCAGTTTCTTTTCATCTAGGCTGTTCTACATCCATCCCCAGATAGCTCACTGTCTCTTCCATCTGCCAGAAGCTTTCTCAATCTACTCTTTCATTGACTCCCTCTTTGTCAGCACTTGCCTGTAAGTCAGTGAAGGACAAAGGAGCTTCATTACTTTTATGATTGGTTGTACTGTCCGTCCCCCCCCCCCAAGAGATGGTCTAGTTGTTAAAATGGTATATTTACATATATAGGAAATAATAGCTGATGCCCATGGCACCTGCAATTGTTATAAACTGAACATACTTTTAACAAAGTTAGGATAACTTTCAGAACTCTTACCATACTGGAAAATTTCTTTGAACCACCAATAAAACTAAAACTTTTTTAAAATTTAAGCATATGTTAAAGCAGTCACATGAAAATCTGAAGCCTTTATAACTAATGACGGAAAATTGCACAATCATATGCTCATTGTTTGCATGTTTTCTTGTTCTCCCACACTACTAAGAGAAAGCCTAATATGGCCTTTCTTCATCAGACTGCCAGAATTGGGATTTACAGATACATGACAAAACTTAACTAAGAAACTTTGGGTCTTGGCTCTTCTGAAATGCCCAAGGAGCCTTCTGCACTTTCTCAGTGCACTGGCTCAACATGAACACTTGCTGACCAGGAGTTGAAACATGATCCTTATTTCAGCAATGTTGTTGATGATGGTGTTGTCCTTATAAGGTGTCATTGAGTCCCTTCCGACCTGTAGCAACCCTGCTCACCACAGAAGGAGACACTGCACTGTCCTGAGTCAGCCTCACAATAGTTGCAATGTTTGAGCCCATTATTGTAGCCACTGGGTCCGTCCATCTCCTTTTCTTGCTCTCCGTCCATCTCTATTTTTTGCTATCTATCTATTTGACTGAACACAATGTCCTTCTCCAGGGATTGGCCTTTCCTCACAACACCTCCAAAGTATGCAAGATGATGCCTCACCATCCTTGTCTGTAAGGAGCACACTGTTATATTTTAGCAATAGTTTCCTATATTTTCAGCCTAAAGGCTTGGATTCATTATGATAGGCATATATACTATGTGCTACTTAATCCTGGAGGTACTATTTGCACTATCTTACAGTGAGTGGTATAGATAGAAAGTAAAAAAAAAATGGAAATTCTAATCTTATAATGGACATTTATAGAGGTCCCATTAGAGGTATGTAGAAGAAGCTTTTATGCTTCATTGCTACCTCACTGGCCCATCTCTTCCCCCCTGTAAGGAGGTATCCAATTACCCACAAGTAGGCTTTGGGTCCCCAACCTGCACTCCCCCTTATTCTTACTGATTTAATCCTTGTTCTTTGATGTTTGATGTCTGCTCCCTTCGGCCACTCGTGATCGCACAAGTTGGTGCACTTCTTCTATGTGGGCTTTGTTGTTTCTGCGCTGGATGGCCACTTGTTCACCTTCTGGCTTTTAAGATCCCAGCTACTTTATCATTTGGTGACTGGGCGCCATCAGTTTCCTCAGATCATTCTGCCTCTGTACCCTTTTGTCCTCAGTGATCATGACAGGATGGTGGGCACTTAACAATACGTTTTTTGTTCTTTGATGCCTGAGAGCCTGGTTCTTTCGACTCCTCATGATTGCACAGGCTGGTGTGTTTCTTCTGTGGTAGGCCTTGTTGCACTGTTTCCTCATCCTCAGGCGTTTGAGGCCTCAGGCATGATGTCTTGATAGCCAGGTACCATTAGCCATCTTCACCACTCTTTCTCCTGTCTCCACTTGTCCTCATTGATCATCACAGGAAAGTGCATAGACAGTAATATTGGTTTTTCCCTGTTTGTTGCCCGAGGTCTGATCCTTTTGACTCCTCTTGGCCACACTGGCTGGTGAGCTTCTTCCGTGTGGACTTGGGTACTTCTCGGCTAGTTGGCTGTTTATCTTCAGGCTTTGAGCCCCCAGACTGTATATCTTTTGATATCTGGGTGCCATCCGTTTTCTTCACCACATTCACTTATGCACCTATTTGACTTCAGTGATCATATTGGGCCGGTGAGCATCATGGCCAGATTCATAGAACAAAATGTTCTTGCACTGAGGGAGTGACTGGGTGGGGGTCCAAGGTCCAGCTGCTACGTTAGTACTAAGTCTATAACTATATGTTCCTGAATTTATTCCCACCTTTTCATAGATAATTATTACTACATCCATAGATGCTTGTGTTTAGATCTCTTTGCCTTCTTGTGCTCTTTGCCTTCTAGTACCTTCCTCTATTTCTTTCTGCCTTCTTCTTATCACTCTTTTGTGGTCAGTTTCATTTGAGTTTCACAACTTCCTCTCTGTTACAT
>PVJH01020022.1:0-41526 GCA_004026705.1 Nesogale talazaci | reverse complement strand
CTACATACATGTATTTATATTTTAAATGTTAAGATAGCAGATGTTGATATGATTTTATATACTGATAGGGATATAGGTCTACATACATGTATTTATATTTTAAATGTTAAGATAGCAGATGTTGATATGATTTTATATACTGATAGGGATATAGGTCTACATACATGTATTTATATTTTAAATGTTAAGATAGCAGATGGATATGCAGTCTTGACTTAAGTCCTCTTTTGTTGGGGTCTCGTCCAGCGAGACCCTCATGTAGTGACTCTTCAAGGGGGGGACGACGACGAACCTGGATGAAGAAAAGACACAGAGACAGGGAGCAAGACAAATGCTGATCAAGCGCCGTTTATTAGGGAGAAATAAACCGATTTTATAAGGAAAGCAAGCCTAGGCAACAAGCCGAGGCATGAGACAGAGTTATCTTCAAAGTTAACAAGTGAAGGTCAGCACACCTGCAAGTCAGAGGATACTCACAAATGCTCTATTCACTACCTATATCATCTTGTCAAGCCTCGAAGGCCAGGGCCGTTCCTACAACCACCCTCCAAAGGAGGCCAGCTCTCCACAACTCAAGGTCTATGCAAAAGTTACAAAAGTAACAGACCACAAAGCTCAGGCAAATAGACCGTGACAGAGTTTAGGCTACGTGACTATAGCCAGGTCAAGCATGTCTGGGTTGGATGGCTCCGGACACTCTCTCAGTGTGAGAACATTTTGTTTCAATTACCTAACATTCTGTGGTGCTTACCTTCCTAACACGATCGCTGAAGACATAGAGGGTGCATAAGCAAACATGGCAAAAAACGCTGAAGGGGCCCAGCTATCACAAGATACAGTGTCTAGGATCTTAAAGACTTGAAGTTAAGCAAGCGGTCATCTAGCAGGGAAGCAATGAAGACCACATGGAAAAAAATACACCAGCTGGTGTGATCATGAGGTGTTGACAGGATCAGGTATCATGCATGAGATGACCCAAAACAAGCAATCATATTGATGTGAAAGAAGGGGCTGGAGTGGGAACCCAAAGCCCACAAGGAAGGGAAGAACCAGCCAGGTGCAATATAACACTGACAAAGCACACATTTTTCTAATTCTTTAATGCTTCCTCCCCACCCCACACTTACTATCATGACCCCTGTTCTACCTTACAAATCCAGCTAGACAAGAGCATTTACACTGGTACAGATAAGAGTTCTTGACACACAGAATCCAGGACAGATGAACCCCTCAGTAACAGTAGTGGGAGTAATGATACCTTAAGGGTAGGCAGAAGGGGGGCAAAAAAGGGAAACCGATTGCAATGATCGACATATAACCTTCCCCCACTCCACCAGAGTGATGAACAACAGAAACACGATGAAGGGAGATAGTGGATGGTATAAAAATGTAAATAATAATAATTTTTCATTTATCAAGGGCTTATGAAGGTGGGAGTAGGGGAGAGGGATGGAACAAAAGACAAGCCGATATCAAATAGAAAGAAAATGTCTTGAAAAGGATGATGGCAACATATGTACAAAAGTGCTTGATACAGTGGGTGCATGTATGTATGGATTATTGTAAGAGCCCCCAATAAAATGATTTAACAAACTTTTAGAAAGGGCCCTCCACAAGATGAATTGACACAGTGGCTACAACAATGGGGTTAAACATACCAACAAGTGTGAGGATGGTCTATGATGAGGCAGTGTTTTGTTTTGTTGTGCGTAATGTTACTGAGTCGGAACCAACCCCTTATCCTCTAACAACAACAAAACATCCAGTGAGTGGCAGGAACCTATAATTCCCTCAGCATAAGCGTGACTTGGGCATCATCACAGCTGCCTGTGCAGATGTAGTGAGAAAGCAGGTGGACAGGAGGGCATGCTGGTGGGGAGAGGCCCAGGAGCCCATTACCTTGGCCATTCCTAAAAAGGAGAGGCCACACTGTTGCCACACCGCTTGCCCAGGGCTTACTTTTACAATCATGGATGGTTGCTTTCCAAAAGGGCTTTAGAGGCTGTGTGTTTTCCTTGCCTTCATTCAGAGATGCTGGAACTAATGACTGTTGTCCTTTGGTGCTTTCAAGTTCATTGCTGACTCATAGTTGACCTTATGCACAACAGACTGAAACCCTGCCCAGTCCTGTACCATCCTCTCCATGGTGCTCATACCTGAGCTCATTCTCCCAGCCTCTGCACCCATCCAGCTCAACCTCCATCGAGCCAATTCCAGCCCATAGAGGCAGGGTGCCCAAAGTAGAGCTGCCCTTGTGGGGTTCCTGGACTGTACCTCTGTAAGGGAGTTGAAAGCCTCAGCTTTCTCCTGTGGGGTAGCTGGTGAGTTCGAACTGCTAACCTCGTGATTAGTAGCCCAACACATAACCTAGTATGCCATCAAGGCATTTGCCTTTCCGTGGAAAAAAGATGTACCCGTGTACTGGGTGGGTCTATAATATTTCATTAGGTTTGGGCACAGGAAAACCATTGCCACCCTTTAAGATGAGTTCTTCCTCAGATACATCTCTTTCTGCCACATTCGATTATTCACCAGTTCCTGGCCTTTAGCATGATGAAAACATGCACCATGATGAGAACACATTCAGCTTGATCACTTTGTCCCTCCAGCCCAGCCAGAAGACTTCTACAAAGCATCTGATTTCGATCAAGGTTGTGACCATGACAGGGACGCTTTGAGTCCCTTCCACAGGGGAGGAAGAGCAAGCAGGTGCGAGAGAAAGGCTGCCATCAAGAGTTTATGCAGCTGACACCAGAATCTCCCAGTCTAGTCAATTTCTGTATTTAAAGCCATTTGGAAATTGTAACGCAGCCAGCGGAGAGTCATACAGAATTTCCAGCACATGAACTGGTCCTGGTTCCTAGTACTGGCTTGCACACAAATGCTGCCCCTTGAGCCTCAAAGTCCTATATCATTTTGCTACTTGACCCCCTGGGTCCCTACCACCCCCATCCTGAGCAAAGCAGCCCTAGAACCAGCAGGCCCTTTCCTCCTAAGCTTTCTCTACTAACAGCGTGCCCCCACCCCCACCCCTGACTTTGCTCAGTCACCCCTCGGCTCCAAGGGCCATCTTTAGTAACTTCCCTTTCCTTTATTAAAAAACCCAGGCATATTCCCCAGCTCACATGTCCCAAGCAGTCTGCCTGGCTGGCCTCAATCCATGTGGCTATTCTTCCTGTATCTCCTCAGTACCACCCATGTGCCTTTCGGCATGGTGCTCTGAGCCATAAAGCCTTGACACAAGCCTCACAGGCTGGCAAGCGGATTTATTGAAATGCTGTGTATGAAGTGCCGCACCCTAGGGACTGCCACTACTCCTCTGGCTGCTCTTCCTCAGACCTCAGCTTCCTGCCAGTGGGGGGCGCTCTTAGGCTGGAGCCCAATTTGCTGCTGGAGAAAATGATGAAAAGGCCACCAAAAATCAAAGTCGGGGGGGGGGGGGGGGGTTCAGAAGAAGTTGGAATGAGAGCTTTGTTAGGGCTTTGCCTGCTGAAATTGGGGGAGATGGGGTCCGAGTGGTTACACCGCTGGGGTCTGAGAGGATACACCACTGGTGACACTGAAGAATAGTCGTACCTCCTCCCTGAGAAAGGAACAACCCAGAGGTTCCTGGAGGTGCCCGTGAGTTATGACTGTTGTAAAACGAAGAGTGTGCGTGTACGTGTGCCTTTCATATGGATGCATTGAAGGGGGAGACCATGCTCTAAATTCTGTCGTTCGTGCTAGAAAGCTTTCTCAAGCAAGCAGGCATTCCAACCCCGGTTAGCCTTTGGTAGTTAGTTAGCCTTTTAGTTAGTTTGGTAGTTAGCCTTTTCCCTGCTTTTCTTGCCACTCTGCATTGGGCTATCATCTTCAAGGTCAGCAGTTCGAAACCCCCAGCTGCTCTTGGGCTCTCTACTCTCCTAAAGAGCTGCTATCTTGGAAAGTCACAGGGGCAGTTCCTCTCCCCTGTCCTGTGGGGGCGCACTATGAGGCGGCGTTGGCATGGTGGCAGCGTGACGGACGTATAGCAGGTTACAAACTGGGTAAGGTCAGCTCTGCAGAAAAAGAACGAGGCTTTCTCCTCTCTTACAGGTTCTGCCTCTGAAATTCCCAGGGTCAACTCTACTCTATCCTGCAGGGTCTCCGTGAATCCGAGTGGACTCAGTGGCAGTGAGTTTGGCTCCGAGGGCACGAGTGACCGGACACGGGGGCTCCAAATTCTAGCACTAGGTGGTCAGGGCTTGCACCTTTCTGGAAAAGGAACCCGACATCTTATGTAACCGGATCTGCCCTCCGTAGCCTGAGATAATGTGCAGAGACCTCAGCTATTTGCATGGTTCCCTGGGAAGTAGGAGGCAACGTGGCAACGCGAACGGCTGGTTTTGGAGTTTATTTATAAAGAATGCTTGTGGATTAGGGGAATTTTCCACTCGTGCAGAACACACCTGTGTTTAGCTTTTATTTCCAGTCACTCAAAAATAGCTCCCTCTTGTGAGTTCCTGCCGCCCCCATCTGCGCCTTCTTGATCTGTGCCGGAGTGATCTGGAAAGTTTCCAGCCCTGGGCTCTGCTTTGCAGTCCAAGGAGCTCCCGGGCAAGGGCTAAGAAGCCAGGGCTCTGCTGCCAGGCCAGGGGGCTGCCATCAGGGACCGTGTCTTGCGCTGACCTCACTTGCTTCGAGCAGACAGAGCTCAGCAGGGGAGAGAGGAGGACAATGTTCTGGCTCCTTTTGCCCAGGAAGCCTGGGAGGAAGAGGACCCCTTTGTCACCAAGGATCTTCATGTGTTTCCTATAAAAAGGCTCCCCTTCGTCAACTCTCTTTGACCCCCAAACAAAGCCAACGTGATCCCCTTGTTCCTTCATTGTACTAAGCACATTAGCAGCATGAAGAGACACCCTTAGAAAGAGAGTAGTGTTGTCTGCACTTGGATGCTGGTAGAGATGGAGAGAAGGGGATGATGATTCAAGTCAGCACTGATATACATGGAAGGAAACTAGTCCGGGTGACAATAAGAAAGAGGAGACTGGGTGACCACCATAAAAAGTATGCACCAGGAGTTTTGCCTTTTCTTAGAGAAGTATCAAGGCAGGGATCCCCAATGTGTGGAGCTTAACATGTTGTGAGGAACCCTGGGTTACATGTTGGCCTGCTCACCGCAAGGCTAGCAGTTCTGAACCACCAGTCTGTCTGCAGGAGAAGATGAAGCTGTTTGGTGCCCCAAAGGGTTTCGATCTTCAAAACCTACAAGGGCAGTTCTTCTCTGTTCCGTGGGGTCACTGGGAGTCAGAATCAACCCAATGGTAGCGAGTTCCCTTTATTTACAGCTTTTTTTTTTTTGAGACATGATGTAAGGACAGAGCTCGAAGTAAATCCTAACCGACCCAGCTTTCTTTGGTTCTGTTTCAACATACGTGCCTTTCTCCTTCCTCAGACCATGACTGGGCCAATCCCCAAGTCCTGGGTATCTGCTCCCTTAAAGATGTGCAGCCCGAAAATCCCGTGGGCCAATTCTACTTTGCCTTGTGGAATTGTCATAAGTCCGAATGGACTTCATCACCGCCAACAAAAACTTTACTTCCTGCATGAAAAGGAATCCAGCTTGGGCATATAAAAGCCCTCACTGTCATGGAGTCTACAAGACAGAGTACATGATCCCTGTGGGTTTCTAGGGCCGTCATTCTTTATAGGAGCAGAAAGCCTCATTTTTCCCCCTGGAGTAGCTGATGGATTTGAACCCCTGACCTCGGGGTTAGCGCCAACTTGTAACCCACTATGCCAGAAGGGCTTCTATACATGTAAGAGTTCTGCAAAGAAGCAAGTTGCATAGCTGCCAGATACAAAGCAGAGGCTGGGCATGGGAGAAACATACTGGTCCCCATAGAACTGTTGCTTTCTGGGACAGCGAGTGTCCCTCTGGGTCATTGACAGCTCCTTAAGTCCAGGACCCCTCTTCACACTCCTTTGTCCTCTAGAAGCTCTCCTGAACTCAATGGCTTCCCAACATCCCCAGATGGGAGGTGGGGTTAGGGGGGGTATCTCCAGATTTCAGCAGAGAAAGGGACACATAGAGCTCAAACAGCTTTTCTAGGAGACTGTAAGCAAGCAGGGCAAAGGTCCCATCCTAACCTGATCCTCCCTGTGAAAGCTCCTATTCTCCCTGTGAAATACTCCCTGGACTCCAACTGCACCGGAGCTTGCAGCAGTCCAGGCAGTAACTGAAGGCTGAGCTGGTTTTTCATCAAGATGCCAAGGTCCATGGTGGGTAGGGCTCCAACACTCCCAAAGGTGGTCTGGTATACCCATTGAGAGTCTCCAGTTATGGCTGAGTCTCTAGGGCAAGTCCTAAGTATTACTTTACTTGTTAGAAATTTGATAGAATCAAGAAATTACTCCACCCAATGATTTATGAGACTTTTGTCAGGATGTCACAGTGGTGGTTTGTAGATCATTCATCACTTTGGAATTTCAGACTTGTCAACTCTTAAAGTGTGCGGTGGTAGCAAGAACAAAGTGGCTTAGGATTCCTATTGGTCCCTAAACACCGCCCTGCCCACTTTTCTCTACCCCAGGAGGCAAGGTGGGGATGTGTGGGAATCAGAGTCCACACCTTAAAAGGCCATTCCGCAATGGTGTGGTCTCTCATTTTTTCTGATGCCAATCTCCTCCTTCTGTTCCCTCCCTCCTTTTCATGTCTTAATTATTTTAAACCTTTATTCTTTTTTAAAACCTTTATCCTGGCTCCAGAAGCAGGCCTCACAGGAGGCAAAGGTGGTGCCAAACAATGAGGGGTCCGAGTTGAAGCCTCTCGAGAAAGCCTCTTAGCTTTCAGTAAAGACGGCCAACGAGCTAACTAGATTGCTGGCCTTGGCCCTTTCCCACTGAACTGCTGGGGCTTTTAGCAGAGCTAAAACGCTAGAATTAAATGTGGTTTTAAGGGTGAAGAGGAGTAAATTAGTAGGTGTCATCCTGAAAACGATGGCAATCTGACAGACCCATTAGAAGGACGTGTTTTATGAGTGAATGAAGACATTAAGCATAGTCCTGGGATCAGCAGGGTTTACACACACATTTGAAAAATGTCAGTGTTCCACAAATGAGGTGGTGATGTCATAGGTTGGATTTCTTGCAGTATGGCCTGCCTTTTCAGACTGCCTTTGCCCTCACTTGAGACAGAAGTCACCAAATATTTGCTCTTCAGAGCATTGCCAATCTATAGGATTATCATTTGCTGTGGTTTTATCTTATTCTTAAAAATAGCCAGGAACCTAGGGAGGTGCAAAGAACCATGGCTGCATTTGATTAAATCTATCCTTTCGAAAGTGTAACTATAGTGATGCCCAAAAAGTATAAATGTAGGCATGTATATATGTAAATATATTAATATATAACAATAGGGATATGGGTCTATGTACATATCTTTATATGTTAAGTATTAAGGTAGCAGACAGACTTTGGGCCTCTACTCATCCTCCATCCATGCAAGAACACTCTGTTCTAATAACCTGGCATTCTGTGATACTCACCTTCCCGACACAATTGCTGAAGACAAAATGGGTGCATAGGCAAATGTGAAGAAAGCTGATGGGGTCAGGCTATCACAAGATATGGTGTCTTGGGTCTTAAAGGCTTGAAGTAAAACAAGCGGTCCTCTAGCTGAGAAGCAACACAGTCCACATAGATGAAACCTGTGTGATCATGAGGTGTCGACCGGATCAGGTATTAAGGCATCATAAGACCCCAAACAAAGAAATATATCAATGCAAATGATGGGGGCCAGAGTAGAGACCCAAACTCCATCTGTAGACAATTGATGTATGGATTGTAATAAGAGCTGTAAGAGCCCCCAGTAAAATTCTTTATATAGGGCTGAGTCCCAGTGGCTTAAGTGGTTGAGTGTGGCACTGCGGCCCGCAGGCTTGGCAGTTCAAATCCAGCAGCAGCTCTCCAGGAGCAAGGCTGGGTAGCTCCCACGACCACCAGAGGACAGTGATGTCACCTCCCCGCCCCCCAAATGATTTACACAAAAAAGAAATACAGGGGCTGAGCCCCGGTGGCTTAAGTGGTTGGGTGCAGGACTGCGGCCCTCAGGCTTGGTGGTTGAAATCCAGCAGCAGCTCTCCAGGAGCAAGGCTGGGTAGCTCCCATGACCACCAGAGGGCAGTGATGCCCAAAAACAAAAACAAAAAAGAAATACAAAGGAAAACGTTCCTGAACTTTCTTGCCATCACAAATATTTATATTTTAATTAGATGGAGATATTACACATAAGACTGAACATGCAAGATAATTTCTATTTTACTAATAGTCATTAACACTGGGCATTTTCCCTTTGTCATGCTGTTGTTAGCTGCTGTCCAGTTGCTGCTGACTCACAGCGACCCTATTCACAGCAGAATAAAATACTGTCCTCTCCTCCGCCATCCTCACAATCTTTCCTAGGTGTGAGCCCAGCGGTGTAGACATTGTGTCCTTCATCTTGTTAGGAGTTTTTTTTTCTTTCTCATCGATCCTCCACTTTTTCTAGCATGATGTCCTTTTCTAGGAACTCATCTCTCCTGATAACAAGTCCAAAGTACATGAGATGAAATTTCGCCATGCTTGCTTCTAAGGAACATGGTGGTTATACTTCCAAGACAAATTCGTTTGTTCTTTTGACAGTCAATGGTACTTTTAATATTTCTCACCAGTCCCACCCAGCATTAAAATACATCGATTCTTCTATGGTCATCCTTATTCATTGTCCAACTTTCACATATATAGGAGACCTGGCTTGATCAGGACAATTGTAGTCCTCAAAGTTACATTTTTGCTCCTCGCCACTTTAAATAAATCTTCTGCAGCAGATGAACCCGTTGCAATGCTTCATCTCTGTGTGTGTGTTTTTTAATATTTTATTGGGGGCTCTTACATTTCTTCTCACAATCCATACATTCTTTCAGTGTGTCAAGCACCTTTGTACCTGTGCTGCCATCATCATTCTCAAAGCATTGTCTTCCCACTTGAACCCCTGATATCTGCTCCCCATATCATCCCCCTCCCTCCCATGCTCACCCTTCCTCATGAAGCCTTGATAACTTATATTTTATTTTTTCCCTGTATTTTTCCCACTGATTTTATTGGGGGCTCTTACAACCCTTATAACATTCCATACATCATCTGTATCAAGTATATTTGTACACATGTTGCCATCTGCATTTCCAAATATTTTCTATTTGCATTGTCCTCCGTCGCCTGGTCCACTTTGTGTTTTTTTTTGACTGCTGCTTACATGAGTGTTGATTGTGGATCCAAATAGAATGAAATCCTCATCACTCCAATGATTTCTCTGTTTATCTTGATGCTATGTATTGGTCCAGAGTTGTTAGGGATTGTGTTTTCTTTGTGTTGAGATGTCATCCATACTAAAGACTGCAGTCTTTGATCTTCATCAGTAAGTGTTGCAAGTCTTTATCTGCATTTAGCATCAGCATTTCACAGGTTGTTTACGAGTCTTCTTCCAACCCCGATACTACATTCCTCTGCATACTGCCCAGATCTCAGATTATTTACTCTCACATGTAGAATTTTGCTGAAGATTATTTTTGAAAAGCTGGTTATAGCAATACATTGTCAGGGAACTGCCAGAAATTCAAACTGGATTCAGAAGATGCCATAGGACAAGGCAGTAATGCTGACATCCCATAGACCTTGACTAAAAGCAGGAGAGGCCAGAGAAATGTTTACCTGTGTTTTTTTTACTTTGCCAGTGGTTCTCAACCTTCCTAATGCAGTTTCTCGTGTGGTGGTGACTCCCTTAACCATAAAATTATTTTCATTGCTACTTCATCACTGTCAGTTTGCTACTGTTATGAGTTAGGGGACCCCTGTGAAAGGGTCATTCGACTTCCAAGTTGAGAACCACTGGACCATGCAAGTGCATTCCACTATGTGGATCTTAATAAATAATGGAGAACAGTGTTGAAAATGGGAATTCCAGGACACTTCACTGTGCTCATGTGGAACCTGTAATACTGAACAAGGAGATACGGAATAGTTTAAAATCAAGAAACATGTGTATCAGGGTTGTCTCTTCACACCATATTTAAAAAAAACTGTATGCAGAGTGAATCTGGGGATCTGGACTATGTGAAAAAGTTGGCATCAGGATTGGAGGGAGATTCTCCTAGGTAAATTAGTGAGTCTTTCTTTCATATGCATCTTCAGCTTTAGATACTGCCACAGGTTCTATAGAAATGTCTCCAGAGACTCCCCATTGATTCATCTTGATTGTTATATCACTCTGCTACCCTCTGCCGCAGTGCCAGGGCCATCTATGATCCTGTCACCACCATCATAGAACATATTTTTTTCCTGTGGTATACAGAAAAAAAAATCTGCAGGTGTCTCAAGAAATTATAGAGTGATTTCTCTTTTTCTTCTGCTTTCTATTTCCAACCGGGCCATTTGTATTATCCTTATATGACTTGTGTATGGATTAAATGAGATGTTGCGACCGGAAGTCCTGTAGAAATGTCCAAGTTAAATGATGGTTTCTGCTACAGGAAGCTCTATAGCAAGAAGAAAAGAAAAGAAATGCTGAGTGACACAAGCTTTTTCTTGGTGTGTTGAACTGCCCTGAAATTAAGACCAGTTCTTACTCCAGAATTCTTGTTTGTTATGGATTTTAACCTTTCCTCAAGGTGAAAGTAATTCATGAGATTTGCATAACCCATGTCTTATTAAATCTATGTCTTAAGCTTTTTACATTCACATTTGCATTTTCCTAAAATCTATTGTGTCCAGGATGCAAAGTGGGATGGGTTATGCTTTTAAGTAATAATTTAAAATTACAAAATGCCTGCTCTTGAGGACAAAATGAGAGGAAAACAGATAAACAAGAAGAAAAACCAACATTTCTCATGACATCACCCCCTTCAGATACCTCTTAACATTGTAACAATTTCGATTCCCAACTTTCCATGCACACACATATAATTATAGCTTAAAATCAAAATAGGATCACACTGTAGACACTATTTTGTAACCCTCTGTTTAACTTGCATCATGGCTATCTTTGGCAACAGGATGAAATGGTTCCTTCCCATCCTAATGTGTGAAGTACCTTAAACCTCTTTCATTGGATGTCCCCTATCTCCCTATTCTAGACCACATGGCATGTTGCCGTCACCTTATTTTAAGTCTTTGTGCATGTAATTCTTTCTGTCATGTTCTGCTAACTGCCTAACTATGGACAGGTTGTGGAATCCCTCTCTGTCTCAACTTCTACTACTGTAAAATGGGACTGATTGTAATTGCCTGCCATTGCTAATGTGAAGAATAAATGAGCTCAGTTTAGGTAACCACTTAGAACGCACGGCTCACTGTCAGTGCTAGATAAAGAATGTTGGTGGTTGCTATCAAGTCAGTTTTTGACTCATATTCACCCGCCTTGTAACAAAGCAGAGGTTCCCTATAGGATTTTCAAGGTTATAAACTTTGTGGGATCAGATCTCTAGGTTTTTTCTCTCATAGAGACATGGTGGGTTCATACTGCCATCTTTTTGGTTAGTGACCTATTGAGCCTCCAGGCAGTGAGTCTCCTTATGTCAGTAGCAGCATTTGTTATTGTTTCTTTATGACAAATCCCTAAGGATAATGCTGCCTTCATTATTTGACAGACATCTGAAAGATATTCTAGAAGATTGTGCCAATTCCGTGTCCCCATAGGGACCGTGCCTCCCTATCCTTGTCCTACAGGACTATTCTTGATTTCTAAAAGCTCTGGTAATCAGATAGGGGCTTGCATTTTTATAAGATATGACTAAAATTGGACATTTTAAGAGTCTTCTATTTTTTTTAAAAAATAAAAAATACCTTATATGAGGGGGGCTCAGAAAGTTTGCGGGAAAATGAAATTACAAGGTAAAAGAAGTTGTTTTCCTTTTGACCTATTAACTTGTTCTAATTTATTTTGTTTTCTTTTGGATTGAGGTGTTTCTGTGTATTGTTTTGGTGTCATTGCTGGGGTTTTTCTTTGAATGGTTTTCTTTATGTGAAATCCAGGATATGAAAATTCATAGAGGCAGTAACTAGATTAATGGTCTCTTAGGATGATTAGCAAGGGGAAGGGGAGCTGGGGCAAAATGTGGAGCTAATAACATTGGGTACAATCATGGAGAACAGGCACTAAAGTCGATTGAGGCTATGCTTGTACAACTCTTTTTAAGATAATCCAACCATTGAATTGCACGGTACATGTCAATAAAACTGATATGAAAGATGTTGAAGGTTTTCCACAAACTTTGAAAGCCTCATTTGTGTTCATTCATTCATTCATAGCACACCCCTATGATTCTACTTGGATGCATAGAATCATCCTCCTAGCCTAGGGTAGAAGTCAGCAAACTTTATCTGTAAAGGATTATGGTGGCCGTCATTAGATGAAATCATAACAGAATGAAACGCAGTCTTGCCCTGTACCATTCCCACAAAGATGATTAAATTTGAATCCTTTGTCTCAGTTACTTTGTGCCTTCACTTCCTTGAGAGTCTACAGCATTTCTGCTGACCCTCTACCAAGCATAATGTCGTTCTCCAGGGACTGGTCTTTCTTAATAACATACACAAAGTACATGAGATGAAGTCTCACCATCCTCATTTCCAAGGAATCTTTTAGGTGTTGGTACTCCAAAACAGATTTTTTTGTTGTTCTTCTTGAATTCCATGGTACCTTCCCACCCACCCCCAACCTTAACCCTAAGCCAAGTCCATGGTGCTTTTAATATTCTTCATCAGCACCATAATCCAAATGGGTCCATGCTTCTCTGATTTTCCTTATCCATTGCCCAGCTCTCATGTGCATACAGGGGCAGGGAGCAGGGTGGGGTTAAAATATCATGGCTTCCATCAGGTATACTTTGTTTTTGAACACTTAAAAAAGGTCCAAAGTAATATGTCATTTGAGTTTTTGATCTTGGCCTCATGGATATTGATGGTAGTTTCAAGTAAAATGAAAACCAAGACAACTTCAATATGTTCTCCATTTGTCATGATGTTGTTTATTGGTTTGGTTGTGAGGCTTTTTGTTTTCTTTATGTTGAAGTGTAATCCATACTGAAGGCTATACTCATTGATCTCCATCAGGAAGTGAAGTGCTTCAAGTTCTCCTTGTTAATGAATCACCATCTGTGCTAGGATATTTAGATTTCTTAAGATCATTTGAAAACATAACCCCCCCAAAAAATACCTCAAAATTAAAAAAATTTAAATTAAAAAAATTTAAATGAAAGCATAAAAACCACTCAGCACGTGAGCTGGATAGAAAAAGCTTACTGGCTAGTTTTTGCCCACAAGCTGCACTTTGTTGGTGCCTGAAATGAATGTCCAGAAATAGACCTATAAAAAGGCAATTGATTTTCAGCAAAGGTGCAAAGAAATTTTAAGGGAAAATGGTCAGCACCATTGGACACAACTGGACATTTCTAGGCCCAAAAAAGAAAATCCCAATGAAAGTCTAGCACATTACCAAAAATTAGCTTAAAATGGTGTATAGTTCTACATACAAAACAAATATTCATTTATGAAAATATAGGCAAAAAGGATTGCTTCATATGACACAGCACAATGTATAAAAGAATGAATTGATCAATTGGACTTCGGTCAGATCAATAACATTTGCTCTGCAAAAAAAAAAAACATTGGTAAAAGGGGGTGGGCTGTTTTGTTTATCCTGGAAAGTGGACTGAGTCCCATCCCCCCAAACCAAGCCTGCTGTCAAATTGATTCCTACGCATACTCTAGGACAGAGAGTTGTCCAATAGAATTCCCAAGGTTATAATCTTTATGGAAACCGACTGTCTTATCTTACTGCCGAATTTTCAGTAGCAGCCAGTTATTTAACCATTGCACCACGAGGGCACCATTGCCAAGT
The DNA here is from genome assembly GCA_004026705.1 of Nesogale talazaci. Classification (NCBI taxonomy): domain Eukaryota; kingdom Metazoa; phylum Chordata; class Mammalia; order Afrosoricida; family Tenrecidae; genus Nesogale; species Nesogale talazaci. Next base: position 27,635 of record PVJH01020022.1, on the reverse strand, counting down.
AGATCATTGCCAGACATATTGTGACATGCATTTCAAAAATCTTTACTTTGGAGTCTTCCTTGTAATTCTGGGACATGAATCTCCAAGCCTTTCCCCACAGTCCCCCCCCCCACCTTGTTCCCCCAAGGTAGTAGCCAGGACACATTAACCACACTTTCACCAGCCCCACCTGGACCCAGCTGAGCAGCCTAGGACTTGGTATGGAACTTGTATTTTTCACTTACTGCATAGGCCTAAAAGATAAATCTGCTACAGAGAGAGAGAGAAAAAGCCCCAACTCATTTTTGTGCCAAGGAAGAAGTTGGATGTTCCTAATTAAAACTCTTTTAAGTATAGTTAGCTGGTGAAGAATGGTGGTAAAAACAACCCATTGCCGGGCTGAGCCCCAGTGGCGTAGTGGTTGAGTGTGGGACTGCGGCCCATTGGCTTGGCAGTTCAAATCCAGCAGCAGCTCTCCGGGAGCAAGGCTGGGTAGTTCCCATGACCACCAGAAGGCAGTGATGCCTCCCTCAAAAAAACAAAATTGCTATGAGTCGATTCAAGCTCACAGAAACCCCATAGACCAGGGTAGAGGGGATCCCATAGGAGTTTCAAGCCTGTCGTCTTTGCAGAAGTGAACTGTCACATCTCTCTCCTGCAGAGCCGCTGGGAGGTTAAAACCACCGGCCTTTCAATTAGCAGCTGCTGCAGTGGCCTGGGTGTTCTTGACCTTCAAAGTGATCATGGCTGTGCCCTTCACAATCCTTCTTCCTTTCCAATCCTTATCTGTGTAATAAAGATAATGCTTTCCCCTACCCCCATACATACTTTTAAAGCCTTTTTTATCCCTCAGAGGTGATACAAGAGCAAAGAAAATCTCTTAAAGCATAATGAAAGATGCTCTGTAAGTGCTAATGTCTTTATCAATGAGGGAAAATGGTATTCTGTCACATCTACTATCCTTTTAATGAAAGAAAAGCATGAATTTAGATGCAGCACCAATACATTTCTCTTAAGAGAAATGAAAATGAAAGCTCGGCTATAGGATGCCTGTCTTTGAAAGGTAAGCTATGCATTTAGTTGGGTACTCGTGCCAGGGATGAAGGTGCCAATAGAAGCAGCCTTTCAAATATAGCATAAAGTGGTCATTTCAAGGCAAATCATCTAGCAAGCAGAAAACAGGACTTTGCATGAAATCATATTATTATCTGAGTTTGTGTTCTTCATTATATCTAAGTGGACCGAAAATGTGACTGTGCCATCTTAATGTGCTGTACTCACATTTTTCAATGACTTGTGTATGACAGCTCATCTGCTGTTAATATCTCTGATTATAGTGAAAACGAGGTTACAAGCACACTCAAAAATCTCTGTACCAGCATCTCCCTTTCACGTGATTACTGATTTTCTAAGAGGGTTTTCTAGGGTTAAAAAAATCTATTTTTGTGCTAATAAGCAAAAGATGAGAAGTGTGAACATTTTCCAAGAAGAGATAAGGTCTCACAAGATGCAAATGAAGTCTGTAAATAAGTCATATTTTTCTTATGCATAAATCAAATATTTGTGTCCCACATTCACAACCCCCTAGTGGGAATGATGACCCATGAGTTTGGCCAACACAGCAGTATTCTACTCAATGCTAACTGTGGAGAGGCTCCAGGGAAAAGCCTCTAAGAGGAGGACAGACAGGCTGTGATGCTTAAGGCCTCGGGGGTTTCTGCTCTGGGTTGTTTCTTATGGAAATCCCCTCAGGCCTTCCCAATCCCTGTGTGTTCAACTCTCACAGCCCGAGCAGAAAGAAACTGTTCTCATTCCAGAGAATGAGGTTTGGTTTAAGCGTTTCTCCTTTCTCAGTGACATATAGACTCAGGTTACTTCTGCAACATTTCCTAATTCATATACTGTGACTGGATGATGAAAGCATAGTATTGGAAATTATAAGATATTCTGAAAAGAGTATAGGTGATTGGAACCTCCCTGTGGGCAGATGGGCTCCAACAGCATTGACCTCTAGCAGTCTACCATGACCGTGTTCTCATTGACTGTGTGCCAGGACACGAAAAAGGCCAGAGGATATTAACACACACATTTAACTTTTCCACATAAAGGTGTTTAACAGTGTCTCTACTTCCCCTTCCTTGTTAGAGAAAGGTATATATGATTAGCAAAAGAAACTCTAGAATAATTAAAAACCCATGTATGTATCTTCATTTAGAACCTTTTTTTCTCTAAGACTTCTCTTGGGAGACTTTGAAATAGCTCCAGCCTTTAAAGATAGAGCCCAAAGTGTATCATATCTGGAATAAAATTAACTTTCCCTAATTAAAGAAGCCATTTTTGGTGTGAGTATATACTTTCTGGATGTGACCATGATGGGAATTCATATTTTAACCCTCCTACCATGTTGTTCCTATTGTCGTCATTGATATTACATGCCATTGAGTTGGCTGTGACTCATAAAGACTCATAACTGAAGAAAAATACCTAGTCTTCTGCCCTTCTCATAATTGTTTTATATGAGCCCATTTTTGCAGTCACTGTGTCAATCTAGTTCCTTGAGGCCCTTTTTTTTTTTTGCTTCTAACTCCCTACCAAGCATGATGCCCTTTTCCAGACTAGTCTCTTATGATAACATATCCGATGTACATACAATAAAGTCTCACTGTCCTCACTCCTAAGAAGCCTCCATTCCAGCTGCACTTCCTCCAAGACAGAGTGGTTTGTTTTTCTGACATTCTGCAGTACTTCAAATATTCTTCATCAGCACCATAATTCAAACACATAGATTCTTGTCCAGTCTTCTTTATTAATTGCCCAGCTTTCACATGCATACAAGGTGTATTAGGCTGGACTGACTAGAAAAAGAAACCCAGTGACACTCAAATATATGTGTAAGAAAGAGCTTTATACAGATAGACTTTGGACCTCCACTTATATCTCTCCTCAGTACAAGAATAGTTTGTTCTAAGAATACAGCATTGTGTAATACTCACCTTTCTGACATGATCACTGAAGATCAATTGGATGCATAAGCAAATGTAGTGAAGAAAGCTGATGGTGTCTGGCTATCAAAAGATATAGCGTCTGGGATCTTAAAGACTTGTAATTAAATAAGTGGCCATCTAGCCGGGAAGCAATAAAACCCACATGGAAGAAGCACACCAGCCTGTGTGATCATGAGGTGTCAAGAGAAAGAGGCAGAAGTTCAGAAACAAGCACCTAACTCAACGTGAAGGACCAGGATTTCGTAGAGACCAAAATCCACCTGCAAGATGATTGATCAGTCCCTCTTAGAAGGGCCACACAGATGATAGATCCAGGGTGCAGTATGGCACTGATGAACCATATAACGATTATTTAGTTCTTTAACATTTTGTCCCCTTACTAGTAAGGTTTTTATGTGGTTTACCTCATTGGTCACATTAGATTTACATATGTTCATTTTGTATATTTAGGATCTCTTGATGCATAAAGATCAAGATGAGTGGGCCCCTCAGAGTCAGTGACTGGCCTGGGGTTCCTGGAGGGTACAGGAGGAGAAAGTGGAACAAGGGTGGAAAAGGGAGGTGCTAGCATCAATAATTGAATATCCCCACCTGATGGGACTGAACAACAGAATTACATATGAATAGATATATTGGAATGTATAAGATGGTGACTAAAACTATTATTAAAAGAAGAAAGAGCTTTATATCAAGCAGTAATTGTTTATCAGAAAGACATCCCAGCCCAGTCCAACTCAAGTCCTTAAGTCCAAAACTAGTCCATAAGTCCCACTTCAGACTCCTGCTATGCTGGAGAATGCGGGAAGATCCCAGGCCAGTGGGTGAAAAGTCTTGTGATCCATTAACGGTGGAAGCATGCAAGTCTCAGCATGGCTGTCAATAGCAACGTGAAAGCAGAGAGCCTGGGGAAGTTCTCAGGATCCTCCCTGTGAGAAGGTCACTTCCACAAGGAGGCACTATCAGACTGTGACCTGATTTGACAGCCAAACTCCACCCCTACATATATGTCAAGTTAGACGAGGGAGTGCCCAAAAATCGCCAGAATTTTCTTTTCAAAGCAATGAAAATTTTTTTGCAAAACAACCTTATCACCTTCAAAATAACTCTCCATTGTAGTAAATCCATCTGTCAAAACTGCGAATCCATTCTTGGAAACATTTTTCAAACTCATTCGTTTGGATGGCTGACAGTACCTCCCTTGTTTTTTTTTTTCCCCCTTCACTTCTTGTACATCTTCCAATCACTGTCCTTTCATGTCCCTCTTTATTCCCAGAAAGAAAAAGAGGTTGCACGCAACGAGGTCAGGTAAGGTGTGTGAGGCGAGAGAGGCATGTTCTTTTGTGTCAAAAACTGGCGCACTGAGATGGCTGCACGAACAGGTGCATTGCCGTGGTCCTTTTTTGTCACACACTGTTATGCAGTTATTTTCAGAACTTCTAAATAAGAATTCTGTTAATTTCTGAGATTTGTCATCAATTGGCGTTTTACCCTTTGTCCGAAAAATAATTTCACACCCGAATACTGTTCTCTTAAATCAGTTGCTTTGTATATAAAACTCTTTCCTATACACATATGAATGTCTATGAATTTTTTTTCTCTAGTCTACCTGGACTAACAAACTTACAATATATGATGGGGTATCCCTTACCAAAAAAGTGGAAGAGTTTTCATAGTATGCATTTCTCCCCACGAGACGAGCAACTCGTTCTGAGTTAGTGCTCCCAGTGGCATTGCCTGGGAAGGTTCTCCCTGCTCACAGCCCATTCCAGATGCAGGAAGATCACGGGCCAGTGGGCGGGAGGTCTTGTGGATTCACTGGCATTGTAAGCATCTCAGCAGTGGTAAGGGTCTCCACATGGCTCCTCCCAGGACTCTGGCTGCATCAGGGTAGCTTCATGTGGCTTCTCATCAGAATTGTCTTGCAGGAAGTGAGTGTGTGTCTCACCACCTCCAACAAACTATTTTATCTCCTGAGTGCTGCCAAATGAGGTCATCAAGCTGTGACAGGCTTAACTCCACCTCTTCACTTATCAGTCTCAAATTGACAACGGATTATGTAATTTCCACAGAAACGATCACATAAGGCAATTGAATATACTATGACTTTGGTCAGGTACATCATAATCTTCAAAGAGACACCTTTATTCTTTAACATTTTAAATAGTTCTTGTGCAACTCATTTTTCCCATTGTAATCTATTGTTTATTTTTTTGACTGCTGCTTCTATGAGCATTGATCCAAGTCAAATGAAATACTCGACAACCTCAACATTTTCTCCTTGTATAGACGATGTTACCCTATTGGTGCTATTGTGAGGATTTTGGTGTTTCAAAACACATTGAGTTGTAATCCATACTGGATGTTGCAGTGCTTGATTTTTATCAAGTGCTTCACATTTTCTTGGTTTTTAGTAAGGAAAGTTATGTCATCTCCATAGTACAGGTCATTAATAGGCTTTCCATCAATCCTGATGCGGCATTCTTCTTCATACACTATAGCTGTGTGGGGAAAGGATTCCACCCTGATACATACGTTTCTTGATTTTTCTACCTTGTCCTGTCATAGACCACTGTAAAATATATGAAACAACTGTGTTTAGGTATTTGACAATACATAGACCAGGAATGTGATCTCTGAAAGAAGGGAAATATAAAGTGAGCTGCACCGTGACCCTGGCTTTTTTTGCCTGGGGATATTTATTACAGCACAGAGTAGTGGCTCCCTAGGTACAGGAAACAGAGATGTTTACGTAGGCTGGTGAGGTAGCTATAATTCTCAGAGTAGAGAATGCAGAGAATCGAGCTGTATACAGAATCAAAACCAAACCAAACTCACTACTGTCAAGCCAATTCAAACTCAGCAGCAACCCTAGAGGTTTTCAATTGCTGAGCTTGTGGTTACAGCCCAGTGCGCAACCCACTACGCTACTATGGCTCCTTTCTGTACTCAGAGTTCTAGAAATCTAGATATATGTCCCTTGAGTTTGGGGATCGATACTAAGCTATGTATCATTAGGGCAAAAATCTACTAGGCCCGGCAAAAATGAAATACTCGGTTGCTGGGAGCTGTGGGATGCTTCTGGAGGTCGCTAGCACTGGAAACCAGTAGACTTCCGGCCAAGCAGAGTAGAGAATCTGTAATGAGGAGCCCTGGCATTCCCCTGGGAACCTCCCAAAGCCCGCCTTGGAATAAGGCTACCCTAGAGCTGACCTAAAACCAAGCTGTGACAGGTAACTTACAGTGCGTCACAAAAGTCGATACTCTTGCAAAGAGAACAAAATCTCAAGGGTTTGTTGGTTGTTGTTGTTGTTTTTTACCAACAATGCATAGAATTTATTGAGAAAAGGTCAGGAAGTATAGCCCAGCTCTGGACTACACTCCAGGGGTTGTCGATTTGTACAGATTGAACTCTTAAATGATTGATCTCTGTTTATATTGCCCATGGGGGTTGGTGATAGCGGAACATTTTCGGTCACATTCATTCCCAAGATCAGAGTCATGCCTGTCGGATTAATATATAAGACTTTTATTTTTAAGACAGGGGTTGGGTGGCCTCACATCAGCTCCAACTCATGGCAACCCTATGTATAATAGAACGCAACATGGCCTGATGCTGTGTCATCCCCCAAGTCATTCGTATGTTTGAACCCATGTTGACAGCCACAGTGTCAACTCATCTCCTTGAGGATCTTTCTCGTTTTCATTGATCCTCTGTTTTTCCAAGCATGCTAGCCTTCTCCCGAGATTGGACCCTCCTAATTAAAAACAAACAAACAAAACTGTAAGACTGCCTAGGTTTAAATCCCAATTTGAATACTTAGCATGTGATCTTGAACAGGTTACCGAACAACCTAGTGCCAGTGTTCTCCTTCATCAGTTGAGGAGGATGGTTGTAGAATTCTTGTGAATGTTCAGTGCGATGGTTGCTATAGAAACTCAGTCCAATGCACAGCACATAATAATTGCCCAATAAGTATTAGGTGGTCTGGTGGTTGTCAGGCTATGGGAATGGTAAGAATAACTTTAGTCATAGTAACCGAGCAGCAACAGGAAACTCCGATGCAGCCTGTCTGACTGTTAGTGGCAAATTTTAAAATAACATTCATGCTTTGTTAATAATTGAGCCTGTATTTAATGTAGGTTAGCAAAGTAATTTTCTCTTTTCACATGCTAAAAACGTAAGAAATTTTCTCATAACCCCCAAACCTGGAAGAATCCTTCAATAATGAATGCTATTTATAAGACTAATGATTAGATCTTAAAGGGAAAGATTACGAAAAAAATGTTTTATATTATGGAAGAGGAAACAAACTAGGGTCCAGCAATATTCTCGAACAGGGTGCACAGTCCTTTTCTGTAGAGGACCAGGTAGGAAATAATTATTTTTGATGGTGCAGACCGTGCAGTCTCTGTCACTTTGGCTCAGACCTGTCATTGTAGCTGGAAAGCAGTCCCCGACAATGGGTATACAACTGGGTGTAGGTGAGTTCTCTAGTTTGACCTCTTAACTTGAGACCATCCTTTCAGGAAATATTCAGAGACCAGATCACTCTAGAGCAACGATTCTCGACCTGCGGGTCGCAATCTTTGAACAACCCTTTCACAGAGATCGCCTAAGACCATCAGAAAACACATACGTATTTCACAGTATATAATTTCATAGTGTTTTGTGATTAATCACTGTGCTTTAACTATGTTCAATGTGTATCAATGAAATACATCTTCATATCAGATATTCATATTACAACCTGTAACAGTACCAAAATGACAATTATGAAGTAGCAATAACAATAATTTTATGGTTGTGGGGTCTAGAGTCTATTTTTCTTTAAGACTTCATGAGGTGTGCAATAGGTAACTCATAAAAGGCAGAGGAAGGGGGCCCTTCTCAAGTATCAGTACATTGTTGGATTTTGGCACATGGCAGATAAGCGTTTTCTTGGGTAGGCTTCTCACTGGAACTGACTCCCTGGGCTTCCCCTGTTAGCAGTGGCCCCCCACGCATTTTCCTGACACTGAGATAGACCAGAGTTCACAACAACCCCTCCTACTACTTCCATCGCCTCATAAACCGAGAGGTTGACGAGCCCACTTTAGTAACTGACTTCTGGGGTTGCTGGAAATTTTACGCAGAAACCCAAGCCATGCAGAATAATTGCATCTCTTGGGGAGGTGCTAACAAGCAGAGGCAGAGATAAGTGCTCCTGGGCTCAGCTTCGAAGCTCAACAGCCCCGAAGCTCTGCACAGAAGGCATTCATTAGTAAATATTAAACGGCACTTTCCTTCCATATCGATGGAAGAGTGCTAAGGGTGTGGGAACCCCTTGGGCTCTCTGACGCTCACTTAGTGCCTTGCTGAAATTTGTATGACACATTTTCCTCCAGTGATAGCTCGGTCATAGAAGGTTATGAAAATGGCCCAGCTGCAGAACTTTTGGGTAGGAGTTGAGGAGAGAGGGCTGCAGAGGGCTTGACCTACAGAGGGAGATAGTGAGTAGGGGTCCGATTTTTCACTTGGACCAGGCAGTGAACCAGTTTCATTTTTTGGTGTGAGGTGTTACTCTAAGTTGTATGCCCCTGGAGTCCCCAGATCCTAATGTCTGAGCTACTAAAGCAGCAACATGAGAACTTGAGAAAAGACTGTTGAAAATGTTGAAAAGCCAAGATTTCACTTTGAAGTGTGTCTGATCCAAGCGATGGTATTTTCAGTAGCCTTTAATGCATACAGAACCTAGATGTTGAATTGTGGAAGACTAAAAAAGAATCAGTACAGTGGGAGAGCACTCTTGAAAAAAGCAATTTAACTGTGGAAGTATATGATATACAAATATTATATAAAAAAAACTCCTTAAAAACTAAAAGAAACCTTGACCAATGGTTACCATGGGTGAAGAAGGAAGAGGTTTTGCTTAGGGAATATTGAGTGTTTTATAATGGCAGTGGAACGATTTGGAGAGGGATATCAATAATGGTTGTACGACACAAAGAGTATAACCAGTGGCACTGAATTATACATGTAGAAATTGTTGAATTGGAGAATATTTTGTCATGTATATTTGTGCCACAATTTTTTAAATTACACAAAGAACAGTGAGTGTAAGAAAGAATGCTAAAATTGATTGTGGCAATGATTGTACAACTCTTCTACATATGATTGAACGTCTGATGACGTGTCAATAGAAGTGTTGAAAGCAAAAAAAAAATAAGTGAATTTGAATCATGGTGCTGGTGAAGAATACTGAAAGTGCCATAGACCGACTAGAGAACAAACAAATCTACCTTGGGAGAAATACAGCTAGAATTCTCCTTGTTAAGCAAGGAGAGGAGATTTCAACTCATGTATTCTGCCCATGCCATCAGAAAGGATAAATCCTTGGAGAAGACTATCATGCTTCATAATATAAATGGCCACCGAAAAGAAAAAAGACTCGCAATAAGATGGATTTGTGCAGGGGCTGCAGCCATAAATTCAGACATCAGAACAACTATGAGGCGGTTCAGAACCTGGCAGTGCTGTGTTCCGATCCCATTATGAGCCAGAGTTAACGCAGTGGCACCTAGCAGCAGCGTTCATCTCTGAGCTTGCATTGTTTCCATGCTGATGACAATTGATAAATTGAATAAGCTCCATACGTGGCAGTCTATTCTTGGCTGCTAACCACTTGATCATTTGAACTCACCCAGCAGTAGTACTGAAGCAAAGGCCTGGTAATCTGCTTTAGTTAAGATGACAGCCAAGAAAACTATGGAGCAGGTCTGTTCCAACACACTGAATCACCGTGAGTCGGGATCTACAATGCCACAATCAACAACGATAACAATGTCGGTATAGAACTACTAAGGCAGCCTGACCATAGAGATGCTTATGTTGTGTCAATCATCTGTAACTGCCTCTTCTTGATTTAATTCAGAAGCAGTGCTGACGTTTGAAAGCGGAGAGTAGAACAACAGTCTGGGAGAGATTGGTCCAAACATGTAGCCAACATGTATTCAGAATCTGTATGTATCAGGCAGTGTGCTGGGCATTTGTTAGATCAACTCGAAACCAAACTCGCTGCCATCGAGTCAATGCCAGTTCGTAGTGATCCGATAGGGCAGGGTAGAACTGCACTCATGGATTTCTGAGATTAACTCTTTTTTAATTTTTTTTAAGAAATCACTTTATTGGGGGCTTGTACAACACTTATCACAATCCATGCATACATACATTGTGCCAAGCACATTTGTACATATATTGCCATTGTCATTGTTTTTTGCTTGTTTCCTTTTTTAAATTTTTTTTAAATTGGGGACTTGTATAACTCTTATCACAATCCATACATTCATCCATTGTTTTAAGATCATTTGTGATTGTTTTCATCAGCACTCTCAAAACATTTGCTTTCTACTTGAGCCCTTGGTATCAACTCATTTTCCCCTCCCTCCTCACATCCCATCCCTTATGAACGCTTGATAATTTATACATTATTATTTTGCCATGTCTTATACTGTCCGACATTTCCCTTCACCCATTTTTCTGTTGTCTGCCCCAGAGAAGAGGTTATATGTAGACTCTTATTATTGGTTCCCCCTTTCTACCCCACCTTCCCTCCACCCTCCTAGTATCACCACTCCACCACTGGTCCTGAAGGGTTCATCTGTACTGGACTCCCTGTGCTTCCAGTTCCTATCTGTACCAGTGTGCTTCCTCTGGTCTAGCCAGATTTGTAAGGTAGAATTGAGATCATGATCATGGGGGAGGTAGCATTAAAAAACTAGAGCAAAGTTGTATGTTTCATTGTTGCTACACTGCATCCTGACTGGCTCATCTCCCCGTGACCCTTCCGTAAGGGGATGATGAGACGAACTCTTCATGGGAGTAGAACGCCTCGTCTTTCTCCTGCAGTATAGTTTGTGGTTTTAACTGCCAGTGGCAGCCCACCACGTAACCCCCTCCACCACCAGAGCTCCTGTACTATATGGATACAAAAGTGTAGTTAAAATGCGGGTACTCAAGGCGTGCTTACCATTTTCCTAGACTCTTACTTCTTGAAGTAGGGTTTGTGGACCAACAGTGTCAGCATCACTTGGAATCACTTGAACTCACGACAACCTATGTGTGTCTGAATAGAACTGTGCAAGCTCTACTGGGACATCAATGACCACGTTTGGGGAAGTAGCAAGCCAGGCCTTTCTTCTGAGGGCTCTTCTGACTCCCCTCAGCTTTCCAACCTATCGATTAGTAACTGATTGTGTTAATCATGTGTGTCACTCTGAGAGCTTGAGCGAAATGCAGGATCTCAGGCCTCACCCAAAAGAACTGGAATCAGCATTTTAACCAGATCTTTGTGTGTCATTGTGTGAGCAGCATTTGTGTGAATCGTCGGCTCTCACCCTGCACGTTGGAACAACCTTGAAACCTTGAGAAGATGCTAATTCCCTGATCACATCCTCAGGATTTGGGATTTGTTGGCATGGATGTGGCCTAGGTATTGGAATTTTTAAACATTTTCCAAGTTATTCTGAATGTGCAGCAAGAATGACAACCACAGGTCTAATATATGAGAGGGGACCTAGATATTATGTGAGGAGATTAATGCATTTGGAGTTTTGTTCCACCAGGTCAGACTGTTTATCAAGCTTTCTATTTAGAGGTTTTGAAAAGATTACATATTGGTGTGCAACCAAAAAGTTCTGATTTGTGACAAATGAGGGACCAGTTTTGCCATCACGACAATGTACCTGCTCATGCAGTCATCTCATTGTGCCAGCTTGGGTAAAGTGACCAGATTTTAACATTGGTAAAGTGGGACACCATTGATGGGGGAGGAGAGGGTAGAGGGGATATATTTCCTTCTTGTTCTCCTACCGTTCCCTAGCTTGTCATGCATTCCTTCCATAAGTCAGGACTTTTTAAAAATGCCAAGGGATGTGGGAAAAACTGTTTAAAATCGGGACTGTCCTGCCAAAAGCGGGATATCTGGTTACTTTAAGTGGGGCAAAAAAGCAGCATGCCTCTCTTTCCCCTCACACCTTACTTACCTGATCTCACTCCGTGCGACTTTTTATTGTTTCCTCAAATGAAGGGGGACATTAAAGGATAGCTATTCGACAATGTAGAAGAGGTGAAGGGTAAAAGGGAGGGAGGTGCTGTCAGCCATCCAAACGGGTAAGTTTAAAAAAATGTTTCCAAGGATGGAATTGCAGATTTGACCAACATAGTCAGTGTAATGGAGAGTACTTTGAAGGTGATAGGCTGTTTTATGAAGTACATTTAAATATATAGCTTTGAAAAAAAACTCCAATGGGGGGGTGGAGCTGCCCCCTCATATTGCTTTGTACTCCTAGCAAAACAGAATTCCAGATGCAATTATGGCTTTTTTTTTTTCAGCAAAAGCTAGGTTTTCAAGTTAATCTTTCCTAAAGATTTCAAAGGAGTTAACTAGAGGTGGACACACTCAAGCTTTCTGGCTCACTGACTGGCCCTGACATGGTCTCTGATATATGGTATATGAAGTTCTGAGCCCTTCAGCCAGGTTCCCCAGGACCCCTCGGCAGGATCAAGGGAACAGGCCTGATGTGGAGGGCTGCACAGGCCATCCCTGGTTACCTATATGACTGGGCCATGGCCTGCTCCCTCTGTGGTATGAACGCCTCCCTTAAGCATGTGAGCCACTGCCCTGTGGTGTCACCCAAGGCAATAGGGACTAGGAGTGACTCGTGTGCACCTGGTGGTGGTGCCGATTCATGTGATACATGCCATGTGAGCTTGACTAACAAGTGTCCAACTACACCCGCCTGGAGACTCACAGTAATAACGACAATTGTCACCGCCATCCGCCCGTGTTCTCTTCGCAACACCGAGTCCTCTGCGTGCCGCAGGCAACCAAGGGCCACCAACGCATCAGGTGGGGCCAGTGCTGGTGCTCCTGCCTTCCCTGTCACCCCGTCCTGTCAGACCGAAGAGGGACTGGGCCACCATGTGGCATTACAAGGTGGCTGTTAGTGGCAGACAGGCTAAAGGAGAGCAACTCCCCCATGCAGTGCGGACTAGAAAGGCTGTGAAACTCCGGCAACCCTGCGGCTGCCGACCCTGTTCAAGGAAAGTGCCACTTGTCTTCTGAACAAGAATGCATTGTACTCTGATACCTGCCAGATGAGGAGACATGGAGAAACCGTTTGGGCCCTGTTGAAGATAGGCTCACAGAAGAATGAACCGTCTATGTCACCATTATCCAATCTGTCCGTGCTGCTTTCCTACAAATAAAGCTTATTTCGATTCAGCTTTTCTCAATGAGCTTTCGTCTGCATCTGAGCTTTCACTCTTCTCTCCTCCCCCCTCACGCCAAGGTCATCATCCCACCTTTCACTCTACCCTTTCTTCCTTACTGGGATTGGGAACTCCGCTAGTGTGGCCATTGTCTTGAGTCACGTGTATGGTGTTCGTGTGACAATTTGTAATACCGCAGTTTAGAAATACATTATGCAGTCACCCTAAAACCCTCCTGTATCTTGGCCACTGTACCTCCCTCCCCAGTGCCCAGACGTTTGAGCTCCTGCCATCCTTCTGGGGACATCTGATGGCATTCTGTCCTTACTGGTCATGCCCACCTGCCCCTGTCACTCATGAATGTCATCTGGCAGCCTCTCCATCACTGTTCGGTGCACTTTGGTTGGGTTTACTGGGAGGAAGCACTGCCTCTGCTCTGCACGCATCAGCTCAGGACTATTCCTTTCTGTTATCACGCCCTTGGCCTTTCCCATTGCCCCAGTGATTGCCCCTGCTCTATCCTCCGAGGCTGTTGGCCTCTTGTGGCCCCACCTGTTTGAAACTCTGCTCCATCCTCTGGCTGCTGTTTCGGGGATGTATTGATTGATTCACTGGCTGTCTCTCCCACTCGGCTGTGGGCTTGGGAGCCCCGTGAGGATACGGTGATTTTCTTTTCCCCCTGAATTCCTCTCCCATCCTGCACGCTTGCAGTCCTCTGTAGTTAAATTGAATTCGCTGCTATTTTACACTTCTGAACGTGTAGCCCTCATATGAATAATTTTCTTTTCATCTCTGTAATCAAACGATAGCTTTGTTTTCTGATTTGGTGAAGAGGACTCATTTTCACTCCTTTTTTTTATTTCTGCTTCTATTGCTGGGGAGAAGCAACTGCCTTGGTTCTCTGTTGATGGCCCACCCACCCCTGTAATCTTGACCCTGCCACCAGTTTCTGCCTGCAGTGGGGGCTGTTTTTCACTTCTCTTTGTACTTCCAGTTGCACTGGCAGTTTCCCCTTTGAATGTGCGTCTCTTATCCACGGTCTCTGTGTTCCTTTGTCTGCTAATCAGAGTAGGCAGGCATTGTATTCTCCCTTTGGCCTTTCCTTCTGCCTTTGAATTGTGTGGTGTTTAGCATTGTTAGTGTTTTCCTTAAGAAGCTGAGTGTGGAGCCAAGCCAGTAACCACAGGCAGGAGCTATAACCCATCTAGTGTGGTGTGCAAGCGCCCCCCCCCCCCCAGTAGCACTGCATGGTTTCTGATATTCTAGAATTGCTTTGCCTTATTCAATTTTGGCTGTTTTTTTTTTCCCTCACACACAGAAGTCAAAAGGCATCATGTCAGTGGTTCTTCGGTTACTGCTTGCATAAAAGGGAATGGCGAGGCATTGGCAAGATAAAGGATTGGCAAGATAAAGAAAATTGGCAGGGGGGGGTGTAGCACTAGGCAATAGTTGAGAATAGTTGAGTGCCTTGTGTGCTCGTAGTTCTACCTCACATCATCTTAAGTGAATGTAGGAGAAGATCCAGTCCTCAAAATGCAAACTTTCACACCCATTTGCAGTTCTGTTGAAAGCCATTAATAGTTCCTTCCTCTTTGGCACCAGAGCACTGGTACAAGCGGGCCTTGTCTGATGCTATGTGTGTCTGGCATATAGGTTTCTAAGCACCCTGAGGCTAGAGACCATGTTTTACACAGTTCATGCTCACTGCCTGTGTTGTTTGTGGTTAGCAACGTCTGCTGAGTTGACTCTGACTCATGACAGCCCTGAACACAATGGGACCAAACACTTCCCCAACCCCTAAGGTCAGCTGTGGATCTCGAACCATCGTGATCCACAGGGCTTTCACTGGCTGCTTTGCAGAAATGAAACTATTGCCAGGCCTTTCTTCCAAGTCTGTTGTAGTCTGGAAGCAATGCAGTACCTAAAGAAGGAACTTAAATATACCGTGCTATTTTAATACATGTTTATTGAACAGAATGTCATGATACCATACTGAGTTTTAGTGAGCCAGAGGACGCCTTCATCTGAGTCCTCTTCCAAAAGGCCAGTTTTAAGTTGGAGATAAAGAGGACAAGAAAAGAAGTGTAAAAGCTATACCACGCATTTCTTTCAAAGGAGCCCCTTTGTATTGAGAGACTGAATTTCTTTTAATTTATTTTATTAAAAATCACTTTTGGGGGGCTCTTACAGCTCTTATCACAATCCATACATCCATTCATTGTGTCAAGTTCATTTGTACATTTGTTGCCATCAGCATTTTCAAAGCATTTGCTTTCTACTTGAGCCCTTGGTATCAGCTCCTCATTTTCCCCCTCCCTTACCGCACCCCTCCCTCTGAACCCTTGATAATGTATAAATTATTATTATTTTGTCATGTCTTATACTGCCCGACATCTTCCTTCACCCACTTTTCTATTGTCCATCCCCCAGGGAGGAAGTTATATATAGGTCCTTGTAATCGGTTCCCCCTTTCTACCCCACCTTCCCTCCACCCTCCCAGTATTGCCACTCTCACCACTGGTCCTGAGGAGTTCATATGCCCAGGATTCCCTCCAGTTCCTATCTGTACCAGTGTATATCCTCTGGTCTAGCCAGATTTGTAAAGTAATATTGGGATCATGATAGTGGGGATGAGGGGGAGGAAGTATTTAAGAACTAGAGGAAAGTTGTATGTTTCATCATTGCTACACTGCACCCTGACTGGCTCATCTCCTCCCCGCGACCCTTCTGTAAGAGGATGTTTAGTTGCCTACAGAAGGGTCTTAGGTCCCCACTCTTCACTCCCCCTCATTCACAATGATTTGATTTTTTGTTCTTTGATGCCTGATATCTGATCCGTTTGACACTTCTTGATCACTCAGACTGGTGTGCTTCTTCCATGTGTGCTCTGTTGTTTCTGAGCTGGATGGCTGCTTTTTTATCTTCAAGCCTTTGACTCCCGTTTTAACTTTGGATAACAGGGCACTATCAGCTTTCTTCACCGAATTTGCTTCACCTGTTTTGTCCTCAGTGATTATATCAGGAAGGTGAGTATCATGTAAGGCCAGTTTAATAGAAAAAGGTGAAAAAAGAAAAAAATGCTCTTGCATTGAGGGAGTACTTGAGTGGAGACCCAATGTCCATCTGCTACCTTAATACTAAATCTATAAATACATGCACATTGATCTAGTTCCCTATCGGCATATACAAATATATCTACATATGCACATGCCTTTATTTAGACTTCCACAAGTGCCCTTTGACCTCTAGTTCTTTCCTCTATTTCCTTTTACTTTCCCCTTGTCCCACTATCATGCTCAGCCTTCATTAGGGTTTCAGTAATTCCTTTTGGTTATATTGCTTTTGATTAAGCCCTACCAGGCCTTCTACACCCTCCTCACCACCGATTTTGGATCACTTGTTCCCTTGTCCCTGGGTTTGTCAACACCACTTCCTTTTCCCCACCTCCCCTTTTCCCATATCCTGCCGGAACCATGGGTCTGGTTGTTTTCTCCTCCAGATTGTTTATCCAGCCTATCTTATCTTGATAGACCTGCAGAAATAATAACATGCACAAAATCAAGACAGAGCAAAACAAAGTAACAAAAGAAAACAAAGCAACAACAAAAAAACAGTGACAAAAAGTAAAGCTAGTAAATAGTTCAAGAACTGTTTGTTGGCCTTTAGGAGTGTTTTCTCATGAGTCTGATGGGTTGTCACACCCTGGTTCCAAAGTCAATTTTTGGTATTCCCTAGGGATTTCCTTGCTGTACCCCTTGCTGTTCTGTTGCACTCCCTTCATATTTTGCCTCCGTGTGGTGGGGTCACACCGGGCACAATCTCCACACTGTGTCTCCAGTGTTGTCATCTGTAGGGCTATAGGTTAGTGAGGGATGTCATAGAGAGACTTAATTTCTAAAGTTCAAGGAATTCTAACCCCAACGGCTTTCATCTGTTACTCTGATATTCTTGCTGGCATTTATAATAGCTCAGGATTCCGAAGAACTTCAGAAGTCATAGAATACTATTTGTAACTCCCTTCTTTGCGGAACCAATGACAGGTTTGGGGGGATATAATATGACATGGTCAGGAGCAGACAATCTCCTTGATTCTCATCATTTTCCAAGAGAGATCAGCATTCTCTCATGTTGGGTATTCTTTGAAATCTCTGTAGTAGGTAAATCTGAACTTGATGCTTCAGGTGTATTTGGTTTGGTTTGCTTTTCTTTTGGTGTTTGAAACTAGAATTTATAGTTTGTGATATGGACCAATTTTCAAAATGCTCATTCTCTTCTTAGAGGTCAGTCAGTTTGTCTTTGGAACAGATACCCCTAGGGAAAGGGGGGAGGGGCTGTCAACCATTGACTTTTTCACCTGAGGTAGGGCTTATGTTAACGTTTGTAGGATAATCCCAAGTTTAGAGAATGGCTACATTGGCCTGGCAGCGTTCAAAGGAGTTGATGGCAGAAGATCATACAACTCAGAGCCAGAGTTTTATTGATTTCATGGATATTTATTCTATCAGGCTCTGTGCAGTATACTGCGGGTATAATCATGAACAAGACAGATGTGTTTGTTCTTCACCTTGCCTCAATGTTTGGACTCGGAAGCACCAATCAATGAGGCATATCTGCTGGGGCTCTTCAGGACTGACACTAAGGGCTCTCACAACTAGACCCCAGCCCTGTCCCATTGGGGCCAGGGAGGATCACCACCATCACTCCGCGGGTCCTGAGCACGCCACTTCCTTCATCCTTTTCCTGTTCCAGGTGTAACTTCGAAAGTCCCCTCTGCCACTGACAATTTTAAGAAAGCTTTCCCTCATTTTGTAGTTCAGGTGAAAGTTGTTGATCATAAGTCTGGGAGTGAATTTGTACTCAAGGCCACTCTATCTACACCAGGCGGGAAGAGATGCCGAGTGAGATTTACAGTAGGCACCAGACAAGTTCTGGATTCGGGTAGTAGATGTAGAATCGGCCCCTAGTAAGATATAAAAGTAGATGATACGGATCCTCCTACCAAGTAGAGAAGGACGTCGTGCTTCTTGGTCAAGTAGGGGGACAGCGAGAAAGAGAAAGGTCCTCAACGAGATGGCTGCGGCTGCGGCAGTGGCTTCAAGCCTGGCAAATAATGTGAGGACGGCACAGGACGTGGCCATGTGGGGTTCGGTTGTACACAGAGCTGTCATGAGTTGGAACTGACTCAAGGACAGCCGCTAACCGTCGCCTGCAACTCACCACGTGGCGGCAGCTAGGTGGTTGAGAAGCTCGGCAGCAAACCCAAAGCCTGTCAGCTCCATGGGTAGCTTCACGGGAGGGAGATGTGGCAGTGTGCTTCCCTAAACCCCAGGGAGTATATGTACTCCGTCGCATGGAGTCACCAGGAGTCAGAATCGACTTGAAAGCAGCAGGACTTTGAAGGACCAAGTGACTATGGGGGGCTGGGGAAGGGGGGTAGAGATCCTTTTGTGGCATGAGGCTGCGTGCCCAGGAGAACCCGGGAGCCGACTGGTAATCCCAGGAAAGGGGTGGTCTGCCAAGGTGAAGACAGGACGTTTTGTTTATTGCTTCCTCTGTGATAACTTGGCCCATGGCCAGCACAAAGCCGACACTGCATAAGCATTTGAAGAGTGAGTCCCAGAGTCGGGGTCATTCTTTGGGAGGCAGGTTTAATCTGGAAGAAGGAATCGATTTCCCCACTCATCTTATAAGCAAACCCAATAGGTTGGGATGGGGTGAGTGGAGGGGAGACATCGACTTGGCCTGGTGACACCTGTGTCCCGTAAGCATCAGGAGGAACAGGCCTGTGCCTGACTTGTGGTGTTCCTGGTGCTTGGATGACTATTGCTAAGGCCTTCTTCATTCAAGCAAGCTTTGCGCCAAGCTCCTCAAAAAGGAGATTTGTGCGTGTGATAGTTTCTAAGCCCCATGTGCAGTCAATTAAATCCTCTTATTTCAGTGAAATTAAGACTAAAGAAAATACACATACTCCTATCTTTAAAAAAAGAAAAAGAAAAAAGACCGTATTTCTTTAGTGGCATCTAAAAACAGCATTGGCATTATGTCCCAGCCAGCAGCTCCCACGCACTTAAAGCTCTGGTTCTTCCATCTGACGTGGTGGTCGTGGTGTTAATTTTAGTAACCATTGTCATATTGATAGTTTCCTCCTTCCCTCAAGGAAAAGGCTTCCATTTCCTAGAAAAGCGATGCCAGGCCTCTCTGAAAGGGACCCAGGCCAAGAGACCCTATGACTCTGTGGACGGGACCCAGTCCTATGTCTTACTCTCTGCTCTCCTATTCCCCAGGACTGCATCGACATCGGCTGGTGGGAAGGTGAGCTCAATGGCCGGCGAGGTGTGTTCCCGGATAACTTTGTCAAGTTACTCCCTCCAGACTTTGAAAAGGACGGCAATGTAAGTGCATCGTTTTGATCTCTGTGCTCCATGTGCTGTTAGTATCATGACTCCTGGGAGGAGACTTGGGCTGTGGGGAGTTGGGTAGAATATTTAAGAGCACTGGCATTGGAGCTAGGTAGACCTGGATTCGCACCCTCAGTGGCCCTGCACTGTGGCTGTGTACAAGTCCGGCAACCTTCACGAGGCCCAGTTTGCTCCTCTGTCAGCTGATATTGATATATTTAACGCTGAATAATGTATAGACCTGGCACATGTAAACACCTAAACAAACAGAACTGTTGGAAAGTTAGATGGGCTTTACAATGTAAAAGGTTGACAACTTGCTCCTGGTCATCCAATCCTGCCCCACCAAGCTCTTCACGCAGGTTTCCACGTGACTTTGTTCATTTTTCCTGGCCTGAGCCCTCTGTGTAGCCACCCATGGGGGCTCTGTTCTTGCAGCCTGCTGAGCCTGACCTTGATGCAGCACCATCTCCACAGAGCTGAGTGCAGGGACAAGAGCTATAGTGCTGGAAGATTGGTTGCCAAGGATACAAATCAAGCTTCTGATGGTGCGTGCACCACTTAGCTAAATGAATGACATGGTTCAAGAAGCTAGCTGGTACCCCCACTTGTCTAGACTATGCCTATAAATGGTTAGATTGGTTTGAAGTCTAAGGCTGCACCTTTCAAGGCTTTTTGATTGGCTTTCTTATCGGAGAATAAGTCCCGAAATACTGCTACTAGGGTTCCAATTCATGCATGCAGGGCTTTATTCCAAACAAGACACCCTTAAACACATCCCTATGATCAGTGGACGGCTACAGACGAGTTTGCTCAGTATTGCCCTTGGCTTAGTTTTCTTCAGGTGCCTTCAAGAAAAGGAGTCCAATCAAAACAGTGGCTTCCAAAGAGATGTACAGGGCCAGTTAAATTCAAGGCAGCAAGGTCAATTCAGAGAGTCATGGTGACTTTTGGACGGAGGGACGAGGTGAGAGGATTCCAACAGGAGATCTTGGTCAATTTCATTGGAGGACACAGGACCATCATCTTGACACTAGGAAGAAATTTTAAGACTATAGATAACAGTGTTGGTAAGAAAAAGGCCAGGAAAATTGTACCATGGGATTTTTTTCCCATCTCAGCAATATACCTGCTTATTCTTCAAGGGTAACAAGGGCTATCCTAGGAAAATTGCAACGGGAAACCTTCCCACCTATCACAGCTCTGATCATGGCCCTTTAGACTTACTTTCCCCCAAATTAAAGAAACATTGAAAAGAACATGATTTGAATCCCTCAGGCTGCTGTTTTGACATGATGTAAATTTAAAGAGTGGAGGATTCTTTGGGGAGGTTTAGATCTGTCCGAAGTATATCACTTTTGAAGGAAGATTTGTCTAGAAATAATAGCTTTGCATTTAGATATTTTTGTTGAAAGTTTTCTATTACTTTGTAGCCATACTTTTAAAAAATGATTTTATTAGGGGCTCTTACAACATTCCATACATCATTTATAGCAAACATATTTGTATATATGTTGCCATCTCCATTTCCAAATATTTTCTACTTGAGCCCTTGGTATAAGCTCCTCTTCCCCCCTTCTTTATTTATTTTTTTATAAATCATTTTATTGGGGGCTCATGTTGCAATACTTTTTAACATGCCCTCCAATTGTTTGGCCAAAGGCTGTTCTGTTCCACACCTGCATTCCCTCTCTTGGATTCTGAGTTTGGGGTCCAGAGAATCTGGATTCTGCTTCCTTATGTTTTATAGGCCCTAACATTTAAGTGTGATGAGAGAACCAACAACATCAGTATCACCTTGGAGCTTATTAGAAACGTTATGTGTCTTTGGAATCAAGTTGACCAGAGCAACAACTTGAAAGGTCCAATAGAAACCTTAGAAAGCAGTGAGTTTATGTTAAGGGAGAAAGACCATTTCTTTGACCCTTTGCCCAATTAAGCAAAGGTTCCCTAAAAGTGACAAAGGGATCCCAACAGCCGAAAAGTAATTATATAATGTGACATTTCATTTCATAAAATCTCAACTATGACCTACTGCTTTAATTCCTGGTGACCCAGTCCATTAAGCATTGATCTGCTAAGAGAAAGGTGGGTGATTGGAACCCATCAGGCACTCTGCAGTAGAGAGATATGGCAGTCTGCTTTCATAAATATTTACACTGTTAAAAATAAAATCCACTCTGTATAACAAGACTCTTAAGTTTCACCACCCTGTGAAACCAGTTCTGCTCTGGCATTGCTAAGGGTCAGACTTGACTTGATGACAATGGGTTTGGTTAGCCTATGGACTATTCACTGTACAGGGTTGGCAGTTTGGGCCCACCCAGACATGCCTCAGAGGGCAGACCTGGCAATCAGCTTCGGAAAAGTCCCAGCCTTTGAAAATGTGCAAAGCAGACTAGCACACAAAATAGAAGCTGTGAGGATGGTGGCATCATCAATATGAAACCAAAAGGTCAGTAGCGACTCCAAAGCAAAGATGTGATGATAAGGGGGCAGGGAAACTAGAGTACTGGAAGCAGAACAACCAGAATTCAATTTAACAGGTTGTTGACACATTGTGGAAGATGGAACTAATGCCACTGGATAATTTATGGGCAAATTATAAAATGGAACCTCTTCTGCTGTATAATTCTCACCAAAATCTTTCTGGAGCAGTTTTTATTCTGTATACACAGGGTCAGCATGAGTGAGAATCAACTTCTTAATAACTATCAACAATAGCCTAGCAAATTGCGACTCATGAGCCATATGCGTGAAGTAACATTGAAAACATTTGAAGGTTATTATTTCACACTACAGTGATTTCATTTGTTTGGAAAAACATATTTAAGGCTCTTGAGTGATTTTAAAGTTGTTAGGAAAGACAGGATTGGCTCTTTTGTCTCAAGAGTTTGCTGACCCCTGGCCTAGATAGACAATCAGCCAACCAGCTTGGCATGACAAACTTGTATTGCTGAACCCAGAGTATTGGTGGCTTGATGACAATGTGATAGGAGACAGAGCTGTCATTTGCTGAGTCGATGGTGTGAAAAGGATCAGAATCATTTGCACAAAGTCACGACATGGCAGAGTCTAAGACCTCATGGTGTTTCAAGCAGGGTTGCAGTTGTTCACGCAGAAAAGAGGATGGACCTGTGATGATGAGGGCAGACATCTTGTTCAACCTAGGCCTTCCTGCATCAGTGGGCCGCCCCAAAGCATTTAGAAGAAGCCGCTGTGTGTTTTGCTGGGTTGTGGTTTCCGGTGGCTAGTATGAGGCCTGTGGAACTCCTTGCTATTTCTTTCTGAGGGCTCTTCAGGTACTTCCTCACCAAAGGGACAGATTATTTGGGGCTTGGTGTAATAGTTAAACAGGGGGCCGCTAACCACAAGGTCAGCCATCTGAAACTACCAGCCTCACCATGAACGAAAGACAAGGCTTTCTACTCCTGTAAAAAGTTAAAGTGGGAGAACTGCCAGGGACAAGTCTACCTTATTCTAAATTGGAATCAACTGGATGGCAGGATTTTTCCTCATGCTATTCCTGGAGAGCACTAGTCCCCTTACTGGCATGCGTTTGAGAGCAAATTGCATACGCTATTTGTAAGTGAATCAAGATCCAACAGCTGACTGTCTCTTTTGAGCCCTGGCAGTTGAGTTCAATATCCACCTCAAAAGAGGTAGGACTCTGAGAGCTTGAATGAAGCCGTGGGCATGCTTTGTCATAATCACTGAAGGGTACTAGGGAATGTGAGCGCTCAAGAACTGCCCCAGCACCTTCTCACTGCCATTAATTTTTTTTTAATTCCATGAAAGATAAAAAAAGGAGGGGGATTGTTTATTTGTTTTAGGAAAGCTTTCTGGTTTGTTTGTTCTGTTTTGGTTTTTATTTATGAGTGTGTTTATTTTTAAATCATTACAAAAAATTTTGAAACTGACTGGTAGCAAAATGTACAATATTGCTTGATGTGATTGAACGATGGAATGTTCTGATATCTGCAAGAGCTCCCAATAAAATGATTTTTTTTAGTTTCCTTAAAGACAGTACAGGACTTTCAATAAAGATTCAAGCTTTAGTTCTTTGAAGATGGAAGGTTCTAGTTCTCAGTAGAAGGTATCCATTGCGTGCATAGCCATGCGTGCAGGGACTGCAGCCTGGAGAATGGTGGTGGGACTGCGCTGACACACACACACACACACACAAGTGAGTTCCTGGTGAGTGCTCCACCACATAGGGTCTATCAGTCTCAAGGACTCAGAAACCTGCCTGGGAAGATGTCACTATAAGTCTACTATACGTAGACTACTGTTGCAAAGTCACAGAGACTTGCTGGGTATGTAAGCTAGCCCGCCCACTCACTAATTACAGCAAGAACAAAAAATAGGTCAACCTGTCTTGAATTCCCTGATCTGTCCGCCCTGGGCAGTTGCTTCTTCTAGGCCTGATGCTTTATTAGCTAGAGTTTACTACAAACCACATTCCTCTGATGTGTCCTGGAAGGGCAAAGCACCCAACCAAAAAGAACAAGTTGTGCTGAAGTTGTTAGAGTTGTTAGAGCTCCCGCACCAGAGGGAAAAGTTTGCCAGCAGGGCTGTACGCTGAATTCCTCGAAACCCAGCTGACAGACAGACCGCTGTGGCAGTGCTCTATTTTCCTTCCGTGTCATCACTGTTTGGACCTACCTGGTCATCATCACCCTCCAGATCCACTGTGTTATCATCAACTGGGTTTCCTACTTTCTCACATACAGTAGCATGCCAAGCCAGTCTCGTGGGACTCTTCTGGATCACTGAGCAGCTGTTTTGTGTGTGTGTGTGTGTGTGTGTGTGTGTGAGTTCCAAAGTTGGACAGTAAAGGTGGTCTCTTGATTATGTCCTACGATGGCTAATGTGCTGTGAGTTTTGCTGGCTGAACCCCCGCTACCTTCTCTCTGCCAGGTTCTTCGTTCTTTACCACCTTCTTAGTTCTCACCTTCTGACAACCCAGTTGATTAAACCTCTTTGCCAACATTTTCTTTGTTCCTAGTTATATCCTTGAGGCTTTCAAGAACTGTGATGTTTTTTTCATCCCTCACTACTGATCTGTCACTTGGTTGATGTGTGGAGGGCTGCATGTGGCTATAATGCCACCAGGATTTCAAATGGCAGCAGAGTCACTCATGGTGGACCGGTTTCATCAGAGGTTCCAGACTCAGACAGACTAGGAAGGAAGCCTAGCCATCTACTTAAAAAAAGTGAAATCCGTGTGGATGACAGCTCAGCACTTTCTGACCCAGAGCTCAAAGGTGAGCCCCCTAGACTGGAAAGCACTCAGAGCACACAGTAATCCCCAAATACACAGTAACCCCAACAATGGGCTTCAGCAGACCAATCATCATGAAGGTGGCATAGGAAGAAGCTCTATTTTTGCTATGGTATACACAGAGTCACCGTGATCTGGAGCAAACTCAATAGCAATAGACATAGGTTTATTTTCTTCTTCCAATTTTTAAACCTTCTCAATAAATATGCTTGGTGCCATCGAGTCAGTTCGAAATCATAGCAACCTTAGAGTGCAGGGTAGAACTTCCCCTTGGGGTTCCCGAAACTGGAAATCTTTACAGAGGTAGGCAGCCTCACCCTTCTCCCACAGAACAGGGGGTGGGTTTGAACTGCGGACTTTGTGGTTAGCAGTTGGGTGTGTAACTCACTGTACAGGGTTTTTTTTTAAATTTTTGTTGTTTCAAAAGATAAATGGGTGCTTCTAATAAGGAATTCTGTGTGTGTTTGTGTGTTGGGAATCACCTATTAAAGGGTTTGCCCCTTCCTTTTCATAGGTGGTTTCAAGTAGAGAGAGCTGGGTATTAGCAAGGCATTGTTATTACTCAGGTGTGGCTGATAGACCAAACTTCAGTGGGGTGGCCTGGGTGGCTCTCCTCCTCACACCTCTGTTGGTACTTACCAGCTGTATTAGCTCAAGTGAGCACTTTCCTTCACATTTTCTGCTCTGAAGTTGGCCTGTCCCATTGCACCACGTGGACGGCATCTCTCTGAAGGCAGAACCATTGTCCCCGATTTCAGACAGAGTGCGCAGAACATGAATCACTTGTCCTTTGGCTATTGGGCGCTCACATGTACCATAGGAATGCTGGTGGTGTCGTGGTGGCAAAACGGGCTGTGATCTGAAACATGGGCAGTTTGAAACCACTAGCTGATCCTTGGGAGAAAGAGGAGATGCTCTACTCCTGTAAAGAGGTACAGTCTTGGAAACCAACATGGGCAGTTTCTGCCCTGGCCTGTAGGGTCCGCCATGAATTAGAATGGACTCAATGGCCATGAGTTTCGAGTGTGAACCATCCCTTGCTTCCGTCCCCTTCTCTCTTTCGTGCTGATCTGTTTTGGATGAGCATCAAAGGGAAAGAAGAGTGGAGGAGAAGGGAGAACCAGCCCCTTGTCAGATTCTCTTTCTCAGACCAAGGCAGGCTCAAGTCCTCTGATTCAGATGTGGGGTCTGGGTATCGAGTGAAGGAGAGAGCGCCCTTTCAAGGTGAGCTGGATAGAGTGGAGGGTAAGCCAAGGGAGGGCAGTGAAAGAGCATCTTGAGAAGGAACTGAATACCATCAGTCTCGATGAGCCTAGCTGACAGGGCTACCGTGGATATTGACCATCAGTCCACATGCTGAGAGGAACCTAGAGAATCCCTCTCCAGGGTACATTTTGCACTGGTTCCTGGCAACCTCCCATGTTGGTGACAAGGCAGACAGTTGCTGGGGACTCTGGCATCCCTGGGGTAGTTAAGGCACTGTCTACTCCATAAGCACAGATAGCCTCCCCCCTCAAAGGTGTGTGGTTGGTTTTGCAGGAGCAGCAGAGGAGAAGGCCTTTAGAGTGAAGGCATCTCTGCATGTTTCTAGACTGTGAGGGGTGCTCTGGCCAGGAACCTTCCATTTCTAGCCCACAGACATGTCTAGAGAATTCAGCAGGTAGATATGTGGGAGAGGGGTTCCCAAGGCTCAGAACTGCTCAGAGTCAAGCCCTCCTAAGGGTGCCCAACTACCAGGGTGCACCTCCTCCAGGGATTTCCAACATGCCCCATCTGTGGGCCAGATCTCTGGGGGCAAACTGGCAGAAGAGGCAAAGTAGTGGAGCCAGCTGATGAGCTCTCCTGCTTGGGACTGGCCCACCATATCCTTACACAGGAGATAGGGCTTGTCCCTCACTCCTGCTGTCCTCACATTAGAAAACTCAGATTCATTTGCTTCCTGGGGCCTATGGGAATAATCACACCTCGCCTGAATCAGTCCTTTGAAGGATCATATCTGCATCTTTGTGTAAGCCAACAGTGCCATATACAGATATATTCTCTCTCTCTCTCTCTCTCTCACACACACACACACACACACACACACACATACACACACACACACCTGAGAGGCCATCTACCCATCATCCAGGAAGACAGAAATGTGGGCACATTACTTCTGTGTTATAAGGAAAATTTCCCCCTTAGAATGTTGATAAGGTATTGCCCCATTCTGGACACTGAAAGGTATCAGCCCTGACTTCACTTTAGCTACCAACACGCTGTTGACACAGCCACCAGGGCTTCTATTTTCTCTGCTGTACGCATTGGTCTGCAAGGTCAGCCGTTCAAAACCACCAGCCACTGTAAGGGGAAAAAGACAGGTCTTTGTACTCTTGTAAGGAGTTGCCGTCTTGGTGAGCCCCGGTGGCGTAGTGGTTGTGCACAAGACTGCGGCTCACTGGGATGGAGGTTCAATTCCAGCAGCGGCTCCACAGGAGCAAAGGCTGGGCCTCCTACTCCCACCACCAGAGGGCAGTGATGCCCCCCTCCAAAAAAAGGAGTTATCGTCTTGAAAACTCAGGGACGGTTCTACCGTCCTATAGGGTCGGTACGTGTCAGCATCGACTCAAGGGCAGGGAGTTTGGTTTGGGTTCATGAGAATCCCTGTGATCCCTAGTCACTCTAATCCTGTTCTAAAAGGTTTACCTGCAAATTGAGCAGACTGAAGCCAGCTGAGT
>PVJH01020021.1:0-41629 GCA_004026705.1 Nesogale talazaci | reverse complement strand
AAACACAATGGAGAAGCTCAACATCAGCAACTAAAACCAGATCAGAGGCCAACTGTGGAACAGACCAAGAAGTATCAAGAGAATGTAGAAAGACTCCATTGCAATAGCTACACAGAACTCGCAGGCAATGCTCCAAACTATGGGATTTAGTGGGAAAGTTAATAGATTGCAAAACGCCAAGCATGCAGTTCTTTCCTCTGCAGTGCTTCTTCTTAACCATGGTAGCCATGTCTCCTTAGCCCTGGGTCCTTCACCTCTACCCTGATTTGGCAAGTGTTCCTTAGTGCTGACAAGTGTCTAATGTGTACCCAACTCTGCAAGCCAGGTTCTTGCTTGAAGACATTCAGTTTTACTTATTGAATGGCCTGGGAAGTCCACCACCCTGCTGTAGCCTCTGGTGCCTTTGCTGTCTCTGTCACTTCAGGTAGGGCTCTTGCCTGTGCTCCTCCAGCGTTTCTTCTTTCTTGATGGTCACGAAAGTCCTCTGTTTTGCTTCGATATGGCTCACTTTTATATTCAGTGAACAACAAAATCAACCAAACCTTGAGACCTCTGCACCTTATTTGCATGGTCCCACCCAGTTATTTGAAAGTCATGGCAAGTAATTTCACTTTTCCATAGGTGTGTACTCAGAGAGGTGTCCAGTTCATGCAGGAAAACTTATTGGAAGCAGGAGTTTTGAGCAAGAATTCATCAAAGAGCACACAGATTATCAGAGAAGAAGCGATCTCTGTTCACAAGTTTATCTTAAGTCACTCATATTGCTGCTTCTTTTGCCATCTTTCCTTGTCTGAAAAGAGTGCTCATTCATCTACTTATGAATTTATCATATCTTTTTGCTTCATATCCCCAGGAACCTTAATCTGCACATAGAAGTTACATGTTTTACAACAGGATTTCTCCATCTTCCTAATGCTGCTATTCTTTAATACAGGATGTCATGATGTCCCAACCATAAAATCATTTCTCATTGCTACTTCATAAATTTAGTTTTGCTAATGTTGTGAATCAGACGACCCCTCTGAAAAGGTGATTCAACTTTCAAAGAGGTCTGCACCCATCAGCAAAGGGAAATCTCCCACTTCCCCATCTTCATCATCCCCATAGTTCCAATGCATCAATTCTTCTGTGCTCTTCTTTATTCTTTGCCCAGCTTTCACATGCCTATGAAATGACTGGAGACACCAAGCCTTGGGTCAGGCACACCTTAGTGCTCAAAATGACATCTTGTTCTTCAACACTTAAAAGAGGCCTTGTGGAGCAGATTTTCCCAACAATGCACCCTTTGACTTCTTGATTGAAGACTGTTGTCCAGCAAGGAGAATATGATGCAGATTCTGTAAGGGGTAAGTCCTCCAAGTACAAGTGTGCGTCATTCCTTTCCAGTACCACAAGTCCAGGGTTTCCTGTTTAGCTACCTAGGGAGGCTAAATTAGACTATAGAAAGATAGCTACAGGAATATAGAGAGAGATGAAGCCAAGGAATGCCAAAAATTTCCAGGAAGATTCATGGGAAGCACAGCAATGCAAAGCTCAGAGCTAATGTTTCAAAATAGTACATTCCCTCAACTGCACATTTTCTTCCCTAGCCTGAATCACTTAGGATTCTTTGAACAGCCAGAGGGCCTTTGACTGCCCACTTAACAATGTTCACTTCCTTGTAAAGAGTTCAGTGGCCTCTACAGCTTAGTCCTGTCTATTTTTCTTCAAGGAACCTGTTGGCATGGGTCAAATGTTGAGCTGCTATCCTCAAAGTCAAACTGACCGATTGCTCCAAGAGAGAAAGATGAGGATATCAGCTCCCTAAAAAATGTACAGTCTCAGAAAACTTACATAGAGTCTCCAGGAGTCGGAATCAGTTAAATGGAATGTGTTTTGTTGAAGGAGTAGCTGGGTGACACAAACAGTTAAACGTGCAACTACTTATCAACTGGTTGCAGTGTGAAGCCAACAAAAGGTGCCTCAGAAGAAAGGCCTGGTCATCTGTTTCCAAAATCTCACCATATTGAAAACTCTACGGAGTGCAGTTCTACTCTGGAGCACACGACATTGCTATGGATTGGCATCAACTCAAAAGCCACCCTGTGATTGTCTTTTTTTGTCGAGTCTTCCTTTCTCCTGGAAGGGCTCTTCTGCACTCCCCAATCATACTACTCACCACCTTCCTCTTAGCATGTCTGCCCTTCTCCCCTTTATCACTTCTCTGACCCTGCTGTTATTATGTATACACTTTAAGTTTAATGCCTTGGTGAGTATCCCTGTCTCCCTCAAGTCCCAAGGAAATGATTCTTTCATTTTAGCTCACCAATCAGCAGTCTTATTTTTCAAAGCTGCTGTTACTCCTGTTGCTGTTGGTCCTGTCAAGTCAGTTCCTACCCAGAGTGATCCTCTGCTGAACAGAACGAAACCTTGTCTAGTCCTGTAACATCTTCAGAATTGTTATGTTGGAGTGCATGGTTAGATCGACCTTGTTGATCTATCTTCTAGATGATATTACTTTTTCACTTACCTTCTGCTTTACCACACATGATGTCCCTTTCTAGGGAGTGGTCTCTTCTGATACTAAGCCCAAAGTACAAGAGACAAAGCCTACCAGTTTCATTTCTAAGGTGCCTCTTTGACTGTACTTCTTTCAAAAACATATTTGCTTCTTCTTCTTCTGGTAGTCCACAGCTCTTTGAATATTCTTCATCATCCCCATAGTTCAAAGGCATCAATTCTTCTAAGCGCTTCTTTATTCTTTGCCCAGCTTTCACATGCCTATGAAATGACTGAAGACACCATGCCTTGGGTCAGGCAGACCTTAGCCCTCAAAATGACATCTTGTTCTTCAACACTTAAAAGAGGTCTTGTGGAGCAGATTTTCCCAACACAATGCACCATTTGACTTCTTGACTGTCACTTCTCTCCATGAGTCTTGATTTGGTAACTTCAAGTTCACGGTTTCTTTCCTAAATCTACACATTTAGAACCCCGGCCCCCGCCTAGGAAGGTCCCTGACAAGACACCAGGCAGTTCTGGGAGACTCCGGAGAATCTTCCACATGTGCTTGAGCCAAACTGTGCCATGGTGTCGGTCTGTCTCCCGGGGAGAGTGCAGTGTGGGTGCAGCCCCGTTGCTGGCATTTCAGTCCACTGTGCTTTCTCCCACTAAAATCAAAGTTGCACCATTATCCATAATAAAACGGAAGTAAGATGAGGTAGTGATAACTTCTCTGGGCTCTATCCAATCCAAAAACACCATTAAAATATGCCCACTCTATTTATGAATTATTGTTGAGATAACTCACATAGTTATTACTTATGGCGATGCTTTCGAGCAATTTTTATTCTCATCTTGCCCTGGAGAGAAAGGTCTGATAGATTTAGATTTAGCTACTAAAAATCCTAATTACTGTTGATTTCCCCATGACTCATGATGACCAATCTGTGCCTGAGCAGAATACTACTCTATGAGGTTTTTAGTGGTTGATTTTTTTGGAAATAGATTGTAAGGCCTTCCTTCTAAGTTACCTCTGGTGGACTCAAATTGCCAATGTTTTTGTTAGTAATCCAGTCCATTAACCATGTGCACTACCCAGGGACTTTGAATTGGGTTGGGCACTACCTCTGTCTCTAATACTTGGCTAGTAGATATTTTTGCCTGATATTCTCTCTCTCTCTCTCTCTCTCTCTCTCTCTCTCGCTCTCTCTCGCTCTCTGACACACACACACACACACACACACACACACACACAGATGGAGAAGGAAGAGGGGCTAACCGGGGCAGCCACCCTTCTTCCCTGGAGTCCCAGCTCTGCGTGCACAGAGATGCCAGGCAGTCAGCCAAGAATTTTCTCCCTGCTCTGAACTTCTACAGAGCGATTTTAATGAAGCTTCCAGATAACCTTTCCTCTTCTTCTAAGACCCTGGAAGGAAGTTTTTGATCATGATTTTCCTTGTAGAGGCAGGATATGATGAGGAGACTTCCTCGTTTTGTTCTCTCCATCTTGGTTTTTATACCAAAGGGCAGAACACATCGAGTATTTTTTAAGGGAAAAGTTGAATGAGTTAGTCTGTTACAGGTAGACGGGGCCCCTGAACTCCATCGTTGGCCTATGCCTGCGGGATTTTAGCATCTTGGATAAAGACAACAATTCTTTCCCTTTGCAGGGGAGTTTAAGATCATCCAAGACTTATTTCTCACTTTGGACACGCTGCTGCTGCCTACCAGGTAAGTAACTTATTTTCAATAGCTGTCTATACCTTAACTTTTCAGAAATGAAAAAGGAAGAAAATTTTATGAGAAACTTAGGAGAACATAATCATCTTATGTTGAAGTCAGAGGCTAAGAAGAGATGCCTATTTAAACAACTCCCATCTGAGCAGGCAGGATTCTAACTGTCCCATTTCACTATCAGAAGAAAAAATGTATGCCAATTGAAGGTCCTCTATTGAAGCAATTGAGAGAAATCTTTTTGTGGGCCTATTGAAATCAAACCAAAGTAGGCTAGTGTACCTATTGTGAGTGCTGGTCAAGTGCAAGACACTGCAGTGGGCCTTAGGAGAGGGCAGTGGGGGCGGGGTGGGGAAGAATGTGAAAATTCTAGACCTTGTTGGGTGGCCCTGAGATTGATTCCGGTTCACTGTGACCCCATGCGTGCAGAGTGGAACTGTGCCATAGTGTACAAGGTTCTGACCTGCCCTTAGTTGATTGCCAAGATGAACTTCTAAGGTGTCCTGGTGGGTTCTACAAAAGAGAGAAATGTCAAAATCTTGTATCAAAAGCAGGAGGCTTGAATTGAACCCAGATTTATGGTGCTTTCAGAAAACTAGTTCCGTTCTTTCCTAGATGTCTGTCCCTGTTGCCTTATACAGTTATTGTTATCAGATATCCTCCACTCATTACGACTCCTAATGAGTCCAAGAAAATGAAATGTTGCCTGGTCCTGCGACAGCCTCGCAATTATTGCTATACTCTTTTTGCAGCCTGGATGTCAATCCTTCGCCTTAAGAATCTTCCTGGTTTGCTCACTCTCTACTCTCCCAACCATGGTGTCCTTCCCCAGGGTCAGGGACAAATAAGTGGCCGTCGTTGTTGCCAGATAGCAGTGAGTTGCTTCCAACCCACAGGGACCCTGTGCGTAAGAGAAGGACAGAAACCTTGCACTGTCCTGCACCGTCCTTGAAAGTGTTCCCTTGCCTCAGCCCATTGCTGCGGCCACCATGTCACCCATGCCCTTGAACACCTTTGGTGTGCATCTGATTCAGCAGCGTGGTGACGAACGTAGTGCTTATGAGTCAGGCTGCTGACTTCAAAGCCGGCGGCAGTGTGAACCCACCCGTGGCTCCCTGGGAAAAGGATGGGGATTTGGTAAAGATTTCCAGCCTCAGGAGCCCACCGAAGCACTTCCGGCCTGTCCTGTAGAGAGAGAGAGGTGTTGTGAGTTTTTCGTATAGTCTAGCTGGTAGTGGGGCTCCGTTAGAGAATCACAGGAAATCAAGAATCTGTGCCACGTGGTGAGGATGCAAAAGAAAAATAAAGCCATGGGAGAATAGGTTTACAGAGATGATAGAAAGAGAAATAAGTCAGGCCCGGAAGACAGAACTTTACTCTGGGTCCATTACCACTGCTTTTCACCCCAGAGATGTTATGACCATAAGAAAGGAGCCTCTGGGCAGAAGACAGAAAACAGACATTTGGAAAGTGGAGGAGAAACTGTACACAGAGTGTCCATCCAATGCACCTGAGGACTTCACTACCCGTAGAACGGACATAAATTCTCTCCGGTGTTCGAACAAACTAATTGAGGGGGAGCCAGTTATCGATTCTGAGAATCTGAAGATTGTGGAAAAGCTATACCACAGTCACTGGCCACCAAGCTGGGAGACATTATTGTGAAGGCCAGGGGAGAGCGTTGAAAAGGACTGGGGGGTGGTTCTTATCTGGTTCTCATCTGGCCCAGGCCTGTGGGCCATAGAAGGAAGGGCACTAGCTACATGAGCTACAACACTGTGTGCTTGAACACACCACAGCCAGCAGAGGTCTCTGGTCTGGAGAAAGGTGTCCCTGAAAGCCCTGGTTTCACAGTGGCATCCTTGGGACTCTGCATTGGTTCCTCTGTTTTGCGGACAGGGTGTTCCAGAGCAAAGGGAACCAGGAGCAAAGGTGAATCCGTTGTGAGAAAAAACCCATCTCAGATTTCCCTTTGTTTAGGGAAGGCCACTAAACTTAAAGGAGGGTGGCACTGGGCTCCTTCGCAAATGTGTGCATCTATTCCTGGCTCTGAACAATACTCAGTTCAAAGCTGCTTCCTCTGGGACCAGTGAATCTTGTTCCCTTGAAGCTCTGTGAGTCTGAGCAAGGCCAGTGAAGCAATCAACAGTGCTGCCTGGTAAAATTAGAAACAGCTCTTACATCTGGCCAGGACTTAAAAAAAAAAAAAAAAACTGGGCCCCAGGGATGCTCAAAACTCAAGAAGTAGACCAAAATTAGAAACTGGGGCTGAGCCAACTCTCCAGTTTGATGGAGCAGATTCTAGCACTTCTAAATCTGCATCACCGTTGTCCTCCCTTCCAGGTGGCTGCTGACAGGAGATGGTGGCTTTTCCAGTCACCCTGGACTCCTGGTACCGTGTACCTCTGCCCAGCAGTCTCCTCTTCCTCATCCACCTCCTCCTCCTCTTTCCACCTGGGAAGCTGGATTCAGGTAGTGTGTCTGGTCTGCACCCTGCAAAGTCAAGCACGAGCGCCTCTGTTTCTGTCCATCTCTCCTTCCCTGAAATGCAGCCCAGGCAGATCTCATACCCGAATGCCATGCTGTACCCTGGGCTACCCTATGCAAAGATTTCCATCTCAGTTGCTCAGTTGCCACTTCCGGTGTGCATCATCTAGCTCTTTAGTGCTCCGCCACTATTTATTTAGTTCTGTCGTGTTCTACCACCAACATCCTTCACACACTTCTCAAAGGAGGCTCAGTGTGAAGGCTCCACGAGATTCTGGTTGGTCTGAGCTTGTATCGAGCTAGTTGGTCAATATTTTTCATTCTACCCTACCTCGGTCTGACAGTCTCTCATTTTAAAAAGTAACCAAAAGGTGGTATAAAAACACAAACTCAATATAATAAAAAATACACAAACTTAATTCCTTAATCCGTTGGGCTTGAAACCAGGGACATCTGAGTGGCTGGAGCGAGCACAGCTCTCGTCCTCAGGCGGTTTGTCGTCAAGGTAGGAGGCTGGGTGTGTCATGTGACCAAGGCTGCAAGAGAATCATGTCCAACCATTTGGGAAACACAGCTTAGAGAGCAAAATGCAAGGAAAGCCAAGAAAGACCACGGAGAGGAGGCGCTGTTCAAGCTGAGCCTGGGAGAACGTACATTTTCCAGGAAGATGACGGGTACAGGATAAGCTGAATCAGGGGGTGTCTATGGAGAGGGTCAGGCATCACGTGCAGGCAGAGAGATGGGAGAACCTGGACAGGGAGGCTGTAGGAAGGATGCGGAAGCTTAGCATGATGGTGTGAACCAAAACAAAGGACCTCTATTCTCTGAGCACAGTGACAGAGATGGGGAGGGGCCCATCGGGAGAGAGCATTAGGAGTGGGATTTGAGCTGAATAGGAAAGGAAGGAGATGAAGTACTCTGAAGTTAGACAGAAGAGGCTGAAGGTAGTCACTAGATTAAGGAAAACTAAACTCGTTGCCCTTAAGTTGATATCAACCCATAGCGACCCTAACTGACAGGGTTGAACTGCTCAGGAGAGCTGGCCCCAGGGGTTCCAGAAACTTCAGTCATTCTTAGAGGTAGGCATCCCTGTCTTTCTCCTGAAGAGCGGCGAATGGTTGCTCACTGCTGCCCTCGTGGTGGTGCACATAACCCCTCAGGCCTCCCTGAGGGGATGCACAGGAGCAAAGGGGGCTTTTGCAAAGAATCAGGAGCAGGAACCAGCAGCTTACGAAATTGTAGAAGACGCCTTAGTCTGGGAAAAGCAGACATTCACATGGGGACATCACTGACAAGAAGCCTATCGAAAGAAAGACCAAGAGAAACAGAAGTCTTGACGGCAGGATTTGTTCCTTAGCTAGGAAAACCTAGAAAGCAGAGCGTCTCTATCGGTTACTTTTACCATTCTTGGTCATTCTAAAAGCTGTGCATGTGCATTATTATTTTTTTTTAAATCAGATGAACAAAACTGAGAAAATGTCTGTTCTCGTTGTGCAGAAATGTCCACTGTCAACAGTTTGCTTTAACTCCTTCCAGATCTTTACCTCTGCATGCTTATGCAAGCATGCATGCATTTGAAAACTGCTTTGTTGGAATATAATTCACATACCATACAATTTAATAGCATTTCTAAAAGTTGTACAGTCATCACCACAATACATTTTAGACCATATTCTTTCTGTTATTTCTATTGTTATTCTATTTCTATTGTTATTTCTATTTTTAAACCCACACGGCCAAGGCAGCAGCCACCAGGTTCCCGTTCCTGGTGACCACCGAAGTAGTACTCCTTGTTATTGCCTCCCCCTTCCTCCAGCCACCCCTATCAAACCCTCAAGTAATCCAGGTGCTGTCTCTATAGCTTTACCAGCCTTGATATCATAAACAGGAAAACATACCAAGAATATAGCAATTATATCAAAGTAAAACAGAAGAAAGCCCCAATCCAAAAGCAAGGCAGGAGGTATCAAATTTAACATAGGTCAAAAAGGAGGCTAAATGATAAGGTGTTTGATTTTAACCTGTGTCTGCAACAGTTCGCTTTGCAGGGCTTTGTGCATGCTAGCAAGGCTAGTCACGTCCCTGCTCTGAGGTCAGAAGGGCTTCCTTCACCAGAGGCTTCACCCACCAGTATTCCCCCTTCCCTTTTTTTTAACTGAAACAACTTTAAAATGGCTCAAAAGAGAGATCAAAGGGCATCTGCATAAACATGCATGATTTTTTTAATCAAATAAGATTTGCTTTGTAGGAAACATACGCCTTGAAACATGCTTCTCTATGATGAAGATTCCGTTTCAGTAGCTTTTCATTTCATTTCATACCTAGACTGAACTTGCATAATTGGCTCCAAAACAATCGTGGTAGCTGCTTGGTGCAAACCACTAAACAGCGCAGCACTCCCCCGGCTACCTGGTCTGTCCCTCGTACAGGTTGAGATCTAGAACACTGCTCCTACTTTGTAAAAGAACAATGCCCAGTTCAGGGAATTAAGTCAGCTGTCCTGCAGAATACCCTTCGTTTGTCATGTGTGTCATTTCCCAGAAAAAGAGTGTGATGAAAAATCATATTTGATGACAGCTGACTCTGACAATGATTGTGGCTTCTCAGACCCAAAGGAAGTCAAGGTAGAGGGCCCTGGGGAATCCATCCTGGCTCATGTGGGAGAAGAAGTGGAGTTCCTGTGCCATCTGTGGCCACACCTGGACGCTGAGCACATGGAGATCCTCTGGTTCCACAGCCAGGCCTCGAACGTGGTCCACCTGTACCAGAAGCAGCAGGAACGGTCCCACCAGCAGATGGCAAAGTTCCAGAACAGAACAAGACTCATCAAGGATGAGATCAGAGACGGCAGCGTGATCCTGCAGCTCCAGAACGTGGTCCCCTCTGATGAGGGGCCCTACGGATGCCGTTTCCTTTCTGATGGCTTCACTGAGCAAGCTGTCTGGGAGTTGGAGGTAGCAGGTGAGTGACCTGGCCACATGCTGCAGAGCAGACGGAGAAGGAATCCAGCTGGATTGACCTACATTGCTTGACTCATTCCAGAATCACACCGAAAGGGATAATATTCCTAATTTAGAACAAAAGCAAGCCCACTCTTAATAAACTGGGGGAAATGTCCACTAGCAGGAGGACAAGATATAAGAATAGGACACAGAAGCAGATCTACAAATGGCTCTTACTAGGAAATTATTGTCATTCCTAGCGGCAGAGAGACAAATGAAGGTTGCACTGATACACAGTATTATACCTACTGTATTGCCAAAAATTCAAAGGTGGAGCCATCATCTCTGTTGACAGGGCTGCAGGGAGGCAGGTCCTCCCGTACCTGGTTAGTGGAGTTCAGAATCATGACATTCAGTGGAGGGAATTTGACAATAGCTGATAGAACTCCCTACATACCTACCTTTAAAAACAGCCATCCCATTCTATGAATTTACCCAGAAGATACACCTCCAACAATATAGGGGTGGGGACACATTTGTAAATGCAAACCTTGTAGCATTGTTTGTAATTGTTCATAATCAGGAAACATCCTAAAGACCCAAGCATAGAAACTAAGAGTGGCCACCCATCTAATGGAGTACTAGGCAGGA
Source organism: Nesogale talazaci (assembly GCA_004026705.1). Classification (NCBI taxonomy): domain Eukaryota; kingdom Metazoa; phylum Chordata; class Mammalia; order Afrosoricida; family Tenrecidae; genus Nesogale; species Nesogale talazaci. The sequence goes on along the minus strand of PVJH01020021.1, from coordinate 31,334 downwards.
AAAAAATGCAACCAAGCAGAAAGAAAAATGAAGAGGAGCTATGCAAACTGTTATAAAGTTATCCTAGACTAAATCTTCCAGAGTGGAAAAGAACTACAATGGAACAGAGGTTCTATAGGATGTGAACTTTGTGTAAGAATGAAGAGTTACTGCAAAAGGCAGCACAGAAGGGCTGCTGCCCTCTAGCGTTGTGGTTATGCATGAGGTTGCTAGAACTGCTAGGTCGACAGTTTGAATTCACTGGCGCTTCTGCAGGAGTCACAGAAGGATAAAACAGAAAGTCACAAAATTGGTTACCTACACAGGCTATAATGGGATAGAAAGAATGGAGAAGGCATTGAGTTTTCTTGAATATACATTTCATACAGTGTTGACATTTGAACTACATGACAGTTGTACATATTTTAAAATGAAGCTAACTCTATAAGGTGTTAAAAATGTAGACAATAGCCTAAGCACTGACCTCTGGGAGGGATGAAGTGATACAGACACTCTCTTAGAGTTTAGGGTGGGGAGATGTCTTCTTTCTAGTCTGACTCTCTATTGCATATCAGGTCTAATAGCCAGTAGCACTTTCCCCCAAATCCCTGATTCTGTATTTTCCAATCCAGCAATTAGTATCATTGTTCTTGGTTGTCATTTATCGTTGTGGATGAAGATTGCAGTCACAGCCGACTGCAGATGGTAGTTGACACAGGCTTCCGGCACAGCTTCCGGCCAGTATGCTGATCCCTCCCCTCCCCTGACTTTTCCCAGGCCTGGGCTCAGCTCCTCACATCTCCCTTCAAGGCTTCAAGGACGGAGGCATTCATCTGAGGTGCAGCTCCAATGGTTGGTACCCTGAGCCCAAGGTTCAATGGAGGGGCCATCAGGGACGGTGTTTGCCTCCAGAGTCTGAAACCATCACGCAGGATGCCCAGGGTCTGTTCAGTCTGGAAACATTCATGGTCCTCCCGGAGGGAAACCACTACAATGTGTCCTGCTCTATCCAGAATCCCCTCCTGGTCCAGAAGAAAGAGTGCATCGTCCAGATAGCAGGTCAGTGGTGGCTAGGGCACTCTCATCTTCCTAGTTTTCATGTTCTCTGGGTCCATTTCTCCAAATCCTGTCTGCAAGGACACCATGGCCTGGCTAGCTATTGATTGGTGGGTTTCACATCTGAATGTTAGCAACTGATAGGTAACCCACACAGTAAACCAGGGATTTCAGTAGTAGGCAGAACTTGGAGGCTGGGGTTGGGGTGGGACGGGAGGCAAAGAGGGAAAAAGGGAAAGATGGGCCAAAACCATGTTCTAAATTCCATCATCTACTCATCAAAAGTCATCATTGTGGTAACCTAACTAGCCTATTGCATTTGAATCCACTCCAGCTTACTGTGACCCCTCTCTCTGTGTGCCAAGAGAACTGTGCTTCACATGGTGGCCAGCAGTGGCTTTTTCCAAGTAGACCTAAGGTGCTTCTTTCTGGGTTGTTAATAGTTACTTGTTGTTAGTGATGACTTGATCTTCATTTCATCCTGTAAGTGGTGCTTATTGAATGACTATAATGTGCCCCAAATATCCACCCTCAGGTTCATCATATTCTAGTGGAGGAACAGATAAAGAAAGTAAATTACATCACATTTTTGGGGAAAAATGAATCAGGGAGGGTACTAGGGAGTGATACAATGAATATATGAATTTGAAAGAGAAGGAAGATTTTGTTATCTGTTATCAACATTTAGTTATCTAAGCCTTCAGGACAAATCCCATATGCTAATTATTTTCTCACTGGTCCTAATCAATATTTTAATTAAAAAAACTCTCACTCTTTCTTCTTGCTATGTGAGACAGAGTGGGCAGAAGAAGAGGGAGGTCAAGAGCAGTGGTCACAGATGTTCTAAGTTGCAAAGGGTGGGTGATGCCCACCTGCAAATCTTTCTTCCCACATCCTTAGATTTGCAGAACTTTGTTCTTCAGCTCAACCGCTTTAAGCCCATGTTGTGCTACAGGGAAAATGCATAGAGCCGTGCTCTTGCCATTTTAGAGATTGCCTCAGTGAAGCCTAGAAAGTTTAATGAACCAAGCAAAAGTCATTGGGAATGTTGTCCAAGAGGTGGATTCTAGGATAGTTGTAAGTGCTGAGAAGCACCTAAAAGGAGATCATTTCTTTTGGGGTGTTTTCCAGATGTTTTTTTACCCAGGACCTCCCCTTGGAAGGGCGCTTTCCTTGGGACTCTACCCATACTGTCGCTGCTACTGGTTCTTCTGGCATGGTACTTCTTCCAGAAGCAACAGAGAACTCACGGTATGAACAAGGCTGTATGGACAACCCTTCTAATTCTGCTTTGCTGAAGGGGGAAATGATGGAAGGGCCTGGGAGTGGAGGTGGGGGATGGGGGCAGAAGCAGGAGGGTAAGGTAAGCAGGAAGGTAAGCCACCCTCCTGCCTGGAGGAGGTGCTAGAAAACAGGTGGCACAAGAAGGGGGGAAAGGGAGGAGTGGGGAAACTGTATCTGCATCTCTTCTCCCTTTCTTTATTCTCTCAGAGACTCTAAAGAAACAAGCAGAAATGGAAAAAGGTAACAGAAGAGACTCCTTTTCTCCACCATCCTGACTGTCAAAGGGGAGGGCCCAGGGCTAACAGATCAGCCTCTCAGGCCCTGGTTGATGGAGGAGCTGGGGCAGAGGCAGTTCCCTCTTTCCCTTCCCATACCTCAGACCCCTGCATTCAGCACCTTCCCCTGAGTGTCCAGTCTGGGCCACCAGAACCCTGGAATACTGGATGGACTGTACACTCAGGGAAAAGAGGGATTCTATGGGGCTAGGGGTGGGGCATGGTTCATACTGAGTGATACTACCAGAGGGGTGACAGCCAAAGAAGTATCTATAAAATGTTTGTACAGTGATTCAGCAGAAATTATTTTTATAAAAACATTTCTTCAGTTAGACAATCAACATCTTTGAGGGAAAGCTCAGCTTTACCTGTATCAACATAGCTTCAAGACTAAAACGCTACGCTGATTTCACTTTCTGAGCCATCTCAGCCTTTCTTGTCAGAGCTGTCATCGCTATACAATTTAATACAGCTTGGCACTATTGCTTTCATAGTTGCTGAGTTTATCCAATTTTGGGGTGTTTTAGCTATAATATTGTGGTGATTAGTATTGGTGAACCTATGTCATTATCTTTTTTTTCAAAGAATGTAGTAGCAATCAGAGGAAAAGGAAGAAAATCTCAAAGGCTTTGACATAATTACTAAAAACATTTTAATGTAATTCAATGCAGAAAGATTTAACAATTTTGTCATCAGCATTCATATAATCTAAGAATTACATTTTAAGCAACTTCTAGCTATTCTCTATATTTATGATATATTCTATGATTAAAAGTGATAATAAAATGAACATTATGAGGAGCCCTGGTGGCATAGTGGTAACGCGTACAGCTGGTAACCACAAGGCCAGCAGTTCGAAGCCAAGGAGAAAGACCAGGCTTTCTACTCCCCTAAAGAATTACAGTCTCAGAGACCCAATGGGGCAACTCCACTGTCTTTTAGACCACAGAAAGTCTCAAACTGTGCATCACGATCCCTTTGTGGGGTCGAACAACCCTTTCACACAGGTTACCTGGTTCATAACAATAGCAAAATTACAGTTTTGAAGTAGCAAGGAAATAAATTTATGGTTGGGAGGGATCACCACAACATGAGGAACTGCGTTAAAGGGTCACGACATTAGGAAGGTTAAGAACCACTGTTTCAGCATCTCTATAAATTGGAATCAACCTGATGACAGTGAGTTTGACAGCTTGGTGAGGATTCTGTACTGTCAGGTATGGGAAGAGGTCAATTTGGGGGAACACGAATTTTTGGACAGGGTGACCCCAGCCCTGATACACTATCAGTATCGATGCTCATCCATCTGTCTTATCGGATTCATTCCTTTGAAAGTTTTTCATCTGCCTTTGTGTCTCTTCCAGGAAATCTCACAGCAGAGCTGGGTAAGTTTGGGGTGGTCACACCCACATGCTGGCAGTTGATTGTGTGATGGTGTAAGTGGTTATGTCTTGGGCCACTGCCCACAAGGTCAGGGGTTCCAACCCACCAGCCTTTCCAAGGGAGAAAGATGAGGTTACCTGCTCCCACCAAGATTGACAGTCTCAGACATCCTAGGGGGAGTCACTATGAGCCGGCCATTGGATGGCAGAGGGCTTGGTTTGTTGGGTCTGGAATAACATAGGAGTCCTCGTGGTGTAGTAGCAGATTATATATTGGGCTGCTAACTGTGAGGTCAGCTGTTCAAATCCAGTGGGTGACATTGGTTGCCTGTGCCCATAAAGATAGGGAACAGTTCTATTGTCCTGCTCTAAAGGGTCAGAAATGATTCAATGACAAGGGGATTGGTGAAGAGAGATGCACCCCGGCGAACTAATCCTAAATCCATCCCTTTTTGCCCCTCCAATCCTAACCAGAGATAGGACGGGCTGCCTCCTTATGCGCAGCTGTCACCCATTCTAAATGGCTAACTGCTGCACCACTAACAGGAAAGTCAGTGGCTCAGAGACTCTGGCGATCTGCTCCACATGGCCTTGTCTGTGCCCTGGCAACAGAGAAGAGCTGTCCCGTGGGCCTGGCACCCACAGCTGTCGTTTTTACAGGTGTGGCAGCCACACCCTGTCTCTTGCCAAGCAACTGGTGTGTTCAAACCACCATCCTCTGGTTAGTGGTCTTCCTCTCTGCTACACAGAGAATGATCAGAGTTTCAACAAAGGACTGACACAGTGGCTGCACCAAGGGACTCAGCATGGGAATGATCGTGCCGATGGGGCAGGAAGGGTAAGGCGACCAGACATCCTTTTTAGCAATCTAACAACGTCCCACGGTGTTTTAAAATTAAAATAAATATATTACAATACTATTTTTGCATTCTATGAACATTTCTGTTGCTCCTTATAGAGCAAATTTTTAATCAAGAGCCACCCTCCCCCACCCCCGGTCAATGATGTCCTCCTTAAAATCTGGTCACTTTCAGGAAGGGGCAGTGTTTCATCTGCTGTGCATAGGTTCACTGCAGGCCAGAACTGACTCACTGGCAACTAAAAACCACTCGAGAGCCCTGTTAGCACTGAGGGTGAGCTGTAGTGCTGGGTGGGTTTAACTACAAAGTTGGTGGTTCATGCCCACCAATCACACCTTTGAGCAATGAACTTGGTTTGGTTTGGGGGCTTAGGAGGCAAATTGACAGCACATGACAACAGATAAATCCTTCAGGTCACACCCCACCAAATCCTCTCACTCACTTCAAATTCCACCATGTAGGGGTAGGCATAGGTTGGGAGAGTCGAGGCTACCCAGGACCCCATGTCTGGAACCCCCAACTTTGATCACCTCACTTTACTTTTTGGCCAGATTGCACCCCCACCCAGCCACCCTCCCCCCCCCCCCAACACCACCTCACCTGCTATTTATTGTGTAATTTATTTACCTCAGAGGCTGCATCACCAACCTCACCCGGGACAGAGAAGCTCCCAGGCAATCCCTCCACTCGGTGGGGCCTCATGGGGCCAGATGTTGAGTGGAGTCTCTCTGTACCCCACCCATCACTGTCCCCCACCCTACCCCACCCCAGGGAGGGAGGCCAAGGTTGGGCACAGGGCTATCCACAAATACCTCGGGAGTGAGGTGGGGGAGGGTGTTAGAACTGTTCTGTTTAATTGGAGCTGGAAGAGGGGTTGTCTCCTTCCCAGAAAGTGGGGTGGGCACCCCAACTCACATTCCTGTACTGGCCACTGCAGCCACTGGGTCAATAGCGAGTTCAGATTCCTGAAGTGTTGTAATCCATTCGGCAGCTCCCCCAGGTCCTAGAAAGCGATTCTTCCACCTCAGCAGTGTGCCCTCTCAATGTACAGTGATGAAACTCCTATGATCTGTTCATTAAAAGCTTGATTGAAAATGAAAAAAAGAGAGAGCATAGGATGGAGGAATCAAAGGAATGCGTTTCTAGTGGTTGGTCCTTGACATCTGGGTGGGGGAATAATTGGGTGTGATTTTCTTCCTTTCCTTTAAATACCATGCCCTGGAAGTGGTCCTGAGGCTCACGCAGGCTTTGTGCAGGTCCTCTGGCTTTATTTAGGATCTCTTCCTCAGAAAAAGAGTTAGTGGTTCCAGGGCTAATGAGTATAATCTCTTCAAACCAAACCTGAGCAATGGGAAAAGGGCCCTCAGTTCCAAGACTCTGGGCCCCTGTGTGAATGTCTGCTTTTGAGTAAATGACTGGTCAAAGCACCAGAATCCCAAACGGCCTCTTTCCTTGGGTGATCCAGATGCCAGCAAGGGCCTGAGTAACCAGTGGATTCAGGCTTGACTACCTTGGGGAGTGGTTCCAACTTGTCTGAAGGTTGATATTTTCTTCTTGTATTCTGCTTACAGGGCTGCTTCAGAAAGAGCTGGGTAAGTGATTCCCCCTCAGGAATGTGTTTCTTGTCGACTTCTTACATCTTGTTATCCAAGTAGGATGCTCGTGTTGGCACCCTGCTGGATGTGTGGAGGCCAGAGAAAGGGGATGGGTACAAAAGATGGGTGAGCAGGGAAACTGAGGGTTCCGGATGTTCTAACCTACGTTTCTCCTTGGTTGATGCAGACTGGAGAAGGACTGAAGGCCAGGCTGGTGAGTGAAGTGTTCTTTCCCTTGCACAGATGCACATTTAAAGCTCAGTCTTCCACACTGCATGTGTTCATATGTTACTGGGCCAAGGTGAGACTCCAATCTTATTTTCACACTGTTTTGAGGGCTAAGTGAACTGTAAGCCTGGTTCCAACCCTGAATGTACATGAGAATCACTTAGACTCTTGGTGTCTACCTTGGTCAAGCCAGGCATCTTCCTATTATGCAAATAATTCTTCCCCAAACCTCCATCCGTCTCATAAAGCAAATAGTCCACTGTGATCCCTTATTTTTTTAAATCATTTTATTGGAGGTTCGGACAACTCATCACAATCCATACACGCATCCATTGTGTCGAGCACATTTGTACATTTGTTGCCCTCATCATGCTCAAAACATTTGCTTTCTACTTGAGCCCGTGCTAACAACTCCTCATATTGTCCCCGCCTTCTAGACTCCCCCTCCCTCATGAATCCTTGATAATTTATAAATTTTTATTTTTTTGTCATATCTCACACTGTCTGACCTCTCCCTTCACCCACTTTTCTGTTGTCCATCCCCTAGGGAGGAAGTTATATGTAGATCCTATAGTCAGATCTTCCGTTTTACCCCATCCACCTTCCACCCTCCTGGTATCATCACTCTCGACACTGGTCCTGAAGAGATCATCTGTCATGGGTTCCCTGTGTTTCTAGTTCCTATGTGTACCAGAGTACAACCTCTGGTCTAGTCAGATTTGTAAATTAAAATAGATATCATGATAGTGGGGGTAAGGAAGCATTTAAGAACTAGAGGAAAAATGTATGTTTCATCGTTGTTATACTGCACCCTGACTGGCTCTTCTCCTACCCACAACTCTTCTGTAAGGGGATGTCCAGTTGTCCCTCATTCACAGTGATATGATGGTTTGCAATTTGATGCCTGATCCCTGATCCCTTCAACACCTCGTGATCACACAGGCTGATTTGCTTCTTCCATGTGGGACTTGTTGCTTCTGAGTTAAATGACAGCTTGTTTACATCCAAGTTTTTAAGACCTTAGATGCAATATCTTTTGATAGCTGGGCACCATCAGCTATCTTCACCACATTTTCTCAAGTACCCACTTTGCCTTCAGCGTTCATATTGGGAAGGTGAGCACACATGATATGATTCTTTTGTTCTTTGATACCCAATACCTGATCCCTTTGACACCTCATGATCACACAGGCTAGTGTGCTTCTTCCATTTGGCTTTCGTTGCCTCTGGACTAGATAGCCACTTGTTTACCTGTGATCTTTATTTTATACATATTTTTGAAAATGTGACTTTGTTTTGTGCACATGCATTTCATTTTCTGTATTTACAATATGTAGCTTCTGTATTTATAGTTTATTATTTACAATCACATGCTATTTCTCCCTTTTTTTTCATTCAGCAATCCACCCACGTGTACATAGGATCTGTTTCATTTTCTCGCTGTGAACCTGTCCATTTTAGCCACCAACCCTCCTAGGGAAGCCATTCAGACTGTCTTTAACAACAGAGCACCACAAACTCTGGATAGCTCTACACATGTTGCTTTGGGCCCTATGTGGAGAGTCTCTACAGTTTTCTTTGGTCCATGGATGATATATTCACCAGGTGGAAGAGACAGGAGCCCAGCGGGGAGTGCCTCGCCATACTTCCCCCAGGTCTCTGTGGAGGCCCACAGGCTCACATCCTGTATGAGCTAGCTTTCGATGTCTGTCAGCGCAATGAGGATGAGCGAGTGGTCCTTGTTGCTGTGGAAGCATACTCTCCTCTGAGCACTAAGAAACGTGAGCATCTCTTGGCTTATTGGTTTCCGGTGTGTCCTCTTCTGAACATGGACAGTTAACGTTCTTTGCCTGTTTTTCAAGTGAGGTGGCTGAGATTTTATTGTGGCGATGAGTCACAGGAATTCTTTACATAGATTGTAAGTACTGGTTCCTTGTTGGCATGAAACACCATCTGCTCCTTCTGTTCTGGCATCTGCCTGTTAGCTTTGTCCATGGGGCTCTGAGCCTAAATGATTGATTTGGGTCAAATAAAAGGCATCATTTCTTTCGATGTTTACTGGGGGTTGGGCAGAAGTTTACAAAATAAACACAGCTTTCATTGAACAGTGACATACATTTTGTCTTGTGATGTGGGCCGTAAGAACACTATTTTAGCTCCCTCTCATTCATCCTTTTTCTTGCTCTCTCCTGCCAGCTGACCTTTCTTGTTGGGCAAATGCTGCCCTTCTGCTCTCCTCTAGTGATGCTTCTGAGGAGCATGCTTTTCCCAGGTGGGATGGCTTACAGTATAGGTCTAATAGTGGACTGAAAGCAGATCCCTGTGGCCCGGTTCAGTTTTGAAGACTGCTTAAGGGTCACAGTCTCGGGAGTTCCACTAGTCTCTAAGCAGACCAGAGGGTCTAGTCATTTCCATGATTTTAAAAATTCATTAGATTTTTACCTTATGATTTGTGTACTTGGAAGTTTTATGTAAGAAGATCTTCCACTTATTGGGGTCACAAAGATACCCTCCTATAGGTTCTCCTAATAACTTTAGATAAAGGGTGTGTAAGCCTTTCCTCCACTTGGAAGGCTGTGTAATGTGTTGCTGGGTGAGAATCCCATACACTGGGTTGTTTTTCCTAACACATCCGTGATTTTCCCTCTGATGTCTGCCCATTGGTACACTTCTCACTTCACTATTTTACTGCTATGGCTTTTATAATAACAAGAAGAAGAATACTTCTGTCCCCATTTCTCCTTCCTTTTTGATGTTAATGGATCTTTATAAAACATAAATGTATGGATTCCTTTTTAAAATACCCCAAAAGAGTCTGGCATGGAATTGTCAGGAATTAACATCTTTATAAAATTGAGTTATTCTATGCAGCATGATAATTTTTGTTTAAGTTCCCCTGGTTCTTCTGATGTAAAACCAAAACTATAAGTGAACGGAGCTCTGAAAGTGCCTTTTACTGCTTTGGCTATTTTGTGCCTTGGTAATTTTTGAGCTGCAAAACAAAAAAAGATAACACAGAGATTCACTCAGAATGGCTGTTAAAAAGGAGACACGTTGAGAGATGATCTGGTCTTCAGAGGACACAGTAGGATGGGAGCCAGGCTTAGCTGACGAGGTAGGTCAGAGATTGATACCTTCTTTCTATCCCTCTGGACTCCTGGATTAGTTACATTGTTCTCGCTGACTATAAGCTCCATTTGCTTCTCATGGCACAATGTCGAACCCCACGCATGCAGCCTTGGTTCAACCCCATGCTGAACCCAGCTGCCCTTACCGAATCGCAAATAGCTAGGAAAATGGTATGATGGATCTAGAGCAGTCTGGATTCAAACCAGGTATCATGATGAAAAAAGGCCAGTCCGTTTGAGAATGCCCTCATCATTTTGAATCTCCCTTCCATCTGGCTTCAAAATAACTAACTCAGATCTGTTTGGTTTCAGAGTGGAGAGCTGCCCAGACCTATGCAGGTAAGGAACTGAGTGGAGAAGCTGTGACTCACAAGTGCTTTGTCCAGCAGCCAAGAGCCTGGGGCCATAGGCACCTTTGCACCATTATGCACACATGTCACACACAACAGGTACCGCGGCATGCATACATACATGAACACACCTACACATGGGCACATATGCTTCCCACACGTGTTGCCCCACAAAAAGTTCTCTTGGGTTTCCTCCATTGGTTTCCTCCATTGGCAGGGAGAGTGCATCTTGGGCTCCTTTGCAGGAGAGAATTCACCATCTCTAACCCGGTGCCCTCTTCATCAAACAGCAGGGACACCTGGTTTCAGTAAATAGGGGCGTGCTAGGATACAGGTGTTGCAGGGTAGGGCACTGGACTGGATTATGGCAGAGGTCTGCTTCCGTTGGGGGGGAGGGAGAGAAAGAGAGAGAAACTGAGCCACAGAGCCCACTGTGCTGTCCAGGCAGCACAGGCAGGGGGAGGGCCTATGGGGCTAGCACCAGCCTCGAAATCTGTCCACTTGGCCCCGCCGGCCTCCACCCTCCCAAACCGGCTTCATTGATCCCCGAGCCGACTTCCTAGCCCCCCAAGATGGAAGCCATTCTATTTCAGGAAACGCAGGATTCCTCTTAGCACATTGAATGGCGTCCCAGGGGCTCCCATACCACTTTAAGGAGGGTAACCCCACAGATGGCTCCCAGGGGATCTGCTGGGCAAAGGGGCAGGTCCGGGGCTGGGCGGCCTCAGCGACACTGACCCTGTCCTCCTCGGCAGTGGACGTGACCCTGGATCCGGCCTCCGCGCACCCCAGCCTGGTGGTCTCCGAGGACGGCAAGAGCGTGTCCTCCCGCGAGGTGGTTCCCGGGCCGGCCCCGGGCGACGACCCGCAGAGGTTCGCGGGGCAGACTTGCGTGGTGAGCCGCGAGCGCTTCTCCACCGGCCGCCACTACTGGGAGGTGCACGTGGGCCGGCGCGGCCGCTGGTTCCTGGGCGCGTGCTTGGCGGCGGGGGCGCGCGCCGGGCCCGCGCGCCTGAGCCCGGCCGCCGGCTACTGGGTGCTGGGGCTGTGGAACGGCTGCGAGTACTTCGCGCTGGACCCGCGGCGCCTCGCGCTGTCCGTGCGCGTGCCCCCGCGCCGCGTGGGCCTCCTGCTGGACTGCGAGGCCGGCAAGCTGTCCTTCTTCAACGTCACCGACGGCTCCCACCTCTTCACCTTCACCGACACCTTCCCGGGGCCGCTGTGCGCCTACTTTCGGCCCAGAGCCCCGGACGGCGGCGAGCACCCCGATCCCCTGACCATCTGCCCCCTGGCCGGCCAAGGGACGCGGGTCCCGGAGGAGGACGACAAAGACGCCTGGCTGCAGCCCTATGAGCTCTTCGACCCGACCCAGGGCCTGTGGTGAGGGGCCCCGCGGCCTGCGCAGCCACCCAGACACCTCCTCCCCCCCACTCCCCTCCCCACTCCCCACCCCCTCAGGGCCTTGACCAGGTGTCCAGCTGAAACGTCTTCGTCAAAATGTAGGAAGACCAGGTGCCTAACGGAAGCTACCGGCCAAAATGTCACCCATGCCCCCAAACACGGTCCCTAAGTCGAGAGCGAGGGGATGGGGGCGCTCGGGAAACGGTTTTCTGTAAGGACACGACTGGGAAAGTTCGTTTGTGCGTAACTCCTTGTAGATAGGAACCCACTCGGAGCCCAGGGTCTCACCTCGGGAGATGGGAGTGAGCTAGGGAATGGGGGGCGAGGGGGGCGCGGAGAGAAGAAACCTTGAATTGGAATCCGAGGTAGCGCTATATTTTATGATATGTATCCATTGTGTGGCCTTTTTCTTCCTCGTAAAAATGTCTAGAAACAATGACACGCGCCTGGCAATAAGTTCATCTCGGAACCAGGCCTGAGTTTTAAAAGCCGTTGTCCACTGAAATGAGCGGGGACCAGGGCTGGCTGCTTTTAGGGCTGGGCAGAGCGGAGAGAAGTCTGAAGCTCCCTGTGGCATAAAGTGAAATCATGTGTAAAAACTGATGGAGACCTAGATACAGGCAGTGGAGACAGGTGGAAGGGGTCAACTGACCAGTTTTGAGACAATTTGAATGCTAAAATGAACAATGGAATTTGCCAGATTAACCAAGTACTCAAACTTAACGTTATCAGTGATGAGACAAAGGACATTAGTTTGCCAACTGAGGGAAATAAAGTATGAACTATAGGGGTATGTTAGAGGAAATTAATGTATGGATGTTAAATGCTCTGAATGTGAAATGCATGCAGTGGTTAGTAAGAGAATGTTCTTGTTCTTGGGGAAACACTAGTATATGTTGGTTCATAGTCCCCTGATAGGACAGGGGAGGGGTGCCCCTGTAAGCGTCCGAGATGGTTAACTCTTTAGAGGAGTCAAATGTGGCTACTCTATGGCAGTGTTTGGTGTTAAGTTTGAATTTATGTGAAGGAGCCTCAGTGGCAGAGTGGACTTGGTGTTGGGCTTGTTCACCACAAGGACAGTGCTTTGAAGCTACCAGCTTCTCTGAGGGAGAAGATGAGACTTTCTGCTCTTGTTAAGGGTGACAAGATCTGAAATGGGGCCGTGAGATTGCTTTGAGTATATGCTGAAGTTTTTGGAAGTACTAGAGTGCCTGCAACTGACTCTCAAAATAGTTAAAGGGAAAAGAAGTGTGATATGTATGTCTGTACATACATATGATAAAATGTGTCCTAATATTAACACTTGGTGTTACAAATGTGCATTGTACTATTCCTAGACCTTTTCTCAAACGTTTGACATTTTAAAAAGGATTAAGGGAGAAAAAGACACACCCAAAATTGTGATCATCTGTGAATAGAAAACATGATCTGTGATTGCTCCTCTTTGATTTTGCCTATCTCTTGGAATGCATGAGTTCTGTAATAAGGGGAAACTGCTTTGTGAAACTACTCCTACTTGTACAATAAATCATTTAAAAGGAACAATAATAAAGCCGCTTGTACAATCTTCCATGATATTGTTTTAGAATAAAAGAAAATGACTTGCTTCACTTTCCCCTTAATGAAAGCTTAGGTTTCCTCGTCCACTTTGGCCGAGAGGGATGATGGGGGAAAGGAGATTATTCTGGGGTTGAACTTTTTAACTGGCCTTATCGCCAAGCTGTTCTTTTCTTACTGACCCTTCATCAGGCCTGCCCTCCCCATCAGCACACCCGGCCCTGGGCACTGGAGCAGTGTGGGGAAGGGGATGGTGTGAAAAGGGCTGAGCTTTCAGGACATGGTCCTAGGAATTTGGTTACATACAGGAGGAATTGAGACCATAACAAAATTTACTAAATGGGAGAGCTTTCTCCAGATCAGATAAGGTAAACCCAGAAACTATAGAAAGAGGAAAATAGAGAAGGGCAGACTAACTCTGCTTTGAGAACCTAGAAACAATAAGTCTCCAATATCAGTTAACATACTTAACATCCAGAACTTGATTTTTATGTGATATTTTTGACTAGAAGAATTCAAACCTTCTTGGAGAAATGGTTGGTTCCAGGGCTGGGGCAGGGAGAATGTGAGATAAGTCTAAATAAACCAGAAAGTAAGGAAGTATTCAAAGAATGACAGAAGATGCCAAGGTGGGGGTGGGGAGGGGGTGGGGGGATGTCACTGTAAATGGACTCTCATTACCAAATGTGGGACAATTTGAACATCAAGGTAGTTAATGATTGCTACAGACTATAATTCTTTGAGTAAAACAGGAGTTCAGGAGTATGTATACCCAAATTGATATATACGAAGAGAAAAAAAAGTCTATCCTACAAAAGAGTCTTAAAATACCTCCCCATATAATCCTACAAGTGTGCAGCATTTAATATTCACCCAGGCAATGTCTGTCCTGCTTTGGTCCTATAAATTAGTTTGCTTGTTCTTTAAAGGAAAAGTATCTCTCCTTTTTCTTATTTCCTCCTAATGACTTTAAAAATCTCAAATTCAAACCCTTCCAGTACTGGACCAGCAGCAGGATACAAGCAGATGAGGCAGTCCATATGGGGCTTTGTCCAGAGGAGAGGCAGGTGGACAAGCGAGTAAGCCGGACTGGATGCCCTCCACGTTTTCCACATTGGCTTCCTCAGCCTCTGCGGCTGCTGCTGCCTCTTTCTCCGATTGTACTGGATGTAAGCCCCCCCTAAGGTTTCTGTACAATGTCCAAATCCTGTGACATCCTATTTGACAGATGTATCATCGACATTAAGTGATACCATTAAGTTATAGGAGTAAAATACTTAACAATTAACTGTAAAGTTGAGGAGCCTGGCAGAGAGCATCTTAACCAAGTGACAAAAGTTGACATCACTAGATCTGAAGTAAATTGGCAGCATGTGCTACTGCAAGGAAAAGCACACAGCAGTGTCACTTCTGAAAGGCACTCAACATGCACAGTGGCTGAAGCAACGGACTCAAGTGTGGCAGCAGTCAGGAAGGTGGCACTGGAGCAGACATTTCCTTCTGTGGTACGTGGGGTCACCATGACTTAGAGCTGATGCAAAGACAACTAACAACTCTGCCAGAGTCGCGGGGTCAAGGGGGAGGCTGTAGGATGTTCCCCACACGGTGTGTCTGATCTGCTCTCTACCCTCTTTGGCATAAAACAGCACCTTGGTCAATGGCTCGCCTTTTCCCTGGTCTTTCTTTTTCTCTCTAAAGATTGGAAAGGTGTGCATGTATTCAACTCCGTGTGGGGCTGCTGTGGGGTTCCCTCGTTACCAAGGACAGAAGCAACGAGGATGAATATGGTTCAATCCATTCTCTTGATGGGTTCTGACTCAAGATTTCTTTCTGCCTGCTTCTGTAGACTCCCAGCCTACTCATGAATCTTCTCATTGGTGTATGAAAGCTTTATGTCCTCTTTGAGGGGGGTCACTGATGCCTTCTTTCCTTTTTCATTTCAAGGGGAAATGATCATAAGAAAACCTGATAAAACTGGGCTATAGAAATCTTTTGAAGGAGTAAACTTAATGCTTTCATAATAAGTTTTGTTTTGTTTTGTTTTTAATCATTGCCTTTGTCTGTTACATAGACTTCTTCCTCTTGGTCTTGCAATAACATGTGGGGCAGATCCTTTAGTATTCTGGACACCTGAATTATCAAATTATCTGTCTACATTGTAAACTTCATCTTATATTTAATTCCAGTCCTGGGGAAGAAGGGCAGATTGGGATCAGTTGGCCTCTAACAAGCTGTTACTGTTCCTTCAGTGCTGAAGCAAAAAGGGATAATGAGAGAGACAGTGCAGCCCCCTTTAAGGTCTTTGCCTCCCTTAGGTCCCCAGCTTCTGCTAAATCACTAACTTCCATTCTAAAACTTTCCCAAGCTCCTTTGATGCTGTGTCCATTCACCTGGCGGATAACATACTTGGAAGGAAGCAGTTAAATGGTTCCATACTCCTTTGACACATAAGAAAGTCATACATTCATGCCACATTGAATGGGCACAGGACAGGCTTCCCACAGCTGCCTTTCTCTAGGAGGCCATGTCTTCTACCTTGCTTGCTGAGCAGACCAACCAGCCTGAAAAGAAATGCCACGCTCCTCTTTTTGCAAGCCTGCAGACATTCTGGGTAAACATTCCACCCCCAGGACCACAAGTCCCTTCTCAGTCTCCATATCAGCTCTCATACTCCCCAAAGGAAACATGCTCCTGATTTAGCTACTGATTTATTCCATACATTTATTACTTCGACTTACAGCTATGGTCATTGTCAATCCATATAATGTGAAATTAGGAAGAATCAAAGTATAATTGTGCAAATTCAAAATAGAGTAAAAAAACACACACACCACAAGCATAAGCATAGGCTCATTCATGCAGCAGCACAATAATCATCAGAAGTTGTTTCAAAGAATGACAAATACTTGGGTTTATTGCTTTTCATTTTTTCATAATCTGTTATTTGTAAGTATCACATAATTTACAAATTTGTGCCAGTAAGATATTTCTTTGCCTTATTCTTTCTAATGAAGTTGCTAAAAGCAGCAATTACATATACAGCAATGCAACAGGTTTTTAAAGGTCTTTTGAAGTGGAGGAGGGGAGACATTGGACAGTGTAAGACATGAAAAAAATAATAGTTATAAATTATCAAGGATTTGTGAGGGAGGGAGTGGGGAAGGAGGGGAAAAGATGAGGAGCTGATACCAAGGGCTCAAGTGGAAAGCAAATGTTTTGAGAATGATGATGGCAACAAATGTACAAATGTGCTTGACACAATGGATGGATGTATGGACTGTGATAAGAATTGTACAAACCCCCAATAAAATAATTTTAAAAAGAAAAGATCTTTTGAAAGATGTATCACGAACATAACAAGAATTTAAGTGCAAAGTTCAACTTGCCATGCTAACTTTTAAAACATCTGGCAATCCTTGGCAATCCTCTATAAAATGTGAAATATTAAATGAACATGATAATGGGACGAGGAAAGTAAAAAGAAATAGAGGACAGAACTAGGAAGCAAAGGACATTTATAGAGGTCTAAATACAGGCATGACATATGTAAATATATTTATATTTTTCTCTATCCCAATAATAATAGAGAAAAAGATCTATGTACATGTATCTTTAGATTTAGTATTAAAGTAGCACACAGACTTTGGGCCTCTACTCAAGTACTCCCTCAAGGCAAGAACACTTTGTTCTAAAAACCTGACATTTCATGATGCTCACTTTCCCAACAAGATCATTGAAGACAAATGTATGCATAAGCAAATGTGATGATGAAAGCTAATGGTGCTCGGCTATCAAAAGATATAGTGTCTGGGGTCTTAAAGACTTGGTGATAAACAAGTGGTCATCTAGCTGAGTAGCACCAAAGTCCACATGGAAGAAGTACAACAGCCTGAGTGATAATGAGGTGTCGATGGAATCAGGTATCAGACATCAAAGTCCCAGAACAAAAAAATTATATAACTATGAACAAGGCAAAGTATAGAGCTGAGACCCAATACCCATCTTTAGACAATTGGACATCCTTTCACAGAAAGGTAACGAGGAAGAGATGAGCCAGGCAGGGAGCAGCATAACACCAATGAAGCTTACAACTATTCTCTAGTTCTTTTATGCTTGCCCACCACCACCCACAATCATGATGTCAATTCTACTTTACAAATCTAGCTACCAGAGCATGTACACAGGTACAGAGAAGAGCTGGAAACACAGGGAATTCAGGACAGATAAGTCCTTAAGTCCAATAATGAGAATAACAATACCAGGAGGATAAGGGGAAGGCGGTGGGTGGAAACGATCACAATGATCTACATATAACCCCCTCCCTGGGGGATGGACAACAGACAAGTGGGTGAAATGTATGCATAAGCAAATGTGATGATGAAAGCTAATGGTGCTCGGCTATCAAAAGATATAGTGTGAAAGGAGACATCAGTCAATGTAATATATGAGAAAATAATAATTATGAATTGTCAAGGGTTCGGGAGGGAGGAGTGGTAGGGGAGGGAGCGAACAAAATGAGGAGCTGATACCAAGGGCTCAAGTAGAAAGAAAATCGTTTGAAAATGACGATGGCAACAAGCATAAAAATGTGCTTGACCCAATGGATGGCTGTACAGATTGTGATAAGAGCTGTATAAGTTCCAAATAAAATGATTTTTTACAAAGAAAGAAAAATAAATTTTTTAATTTAAAATCTTCATGAAGTCATTTAACCATAGCCAATATTTAATTTAATTTAAGACTGCCCAATCAAAATGTTCTTAAAAGTCAGTCATCTGATTTGTGGTGTAGGAGATCCATTTAAACATGGTACATATTTTTTTAAAAAGCCATCAGACAGTCTTATTTTATAATAAATAAGGCAGTGGTCAATTACTCAGTGGTAGCTTGCTTGAGATTTGCTTTCAGACCTGCCCTTTCTCCCTTCTTCTTTACGCCAGCAAAGATAGCTTCTTGTTCCAGGGATGCACTTCTTGGGATTCTGCAAAGAGCTCCATCATTGTGTCCTCTCCCCAGGTGACGCCTTTGCTGCGTTTGGCACCTGTCAGATGAATCTGGGG
The DNA here is from genome assembly GCA_004026705.1 of Nesogale talazaci. NCBI lineage: Eukaryota > Metazoa > Chordata > Mammalia > Afrosoricida > Tenrecidae > Nesogale > Nesogale talazaci. The sequence goes on along the minus strand of PVJH01020021.1, from coordinate 13,179 downwards.
GCTTGACTGGCCTTCCGCCCAAACAAACCATGTAGATTTGACTCAGCTTTCTGCTTGCCCACCACCACCGCTTCCACGGTGTGACACTGGACACATTTCTGAACAAAAGTCTTCTTTCCCTTCTCGATAGCACCCATCGTGAATTCATGCTCTCTCGGTTGCCACACTGACCACAACCCTCCACGGGTTGGATGCTTCTCTCTCTCGCTTATTTTTTTCCTTCAAAACTGTGGCCACACCAAATACTAGAACATCTCTGTTTATTCACTTTGTGAACACAAAATTGTTATTAAAGATATCCTTCACATTGAAGCGTTTGTAAAAGACACATTTTCCCAAAATTCAACCCACCCTCAAGCTTAACATCAGCTTTTCACCATCTCAAAACAGAGTAATAGAGAAAATGTTCCAAATACAGTTTTTTTAATTCAAAAAGTTAGAGAAAGGAGTATTTTCAAAAATGGTTTAAAGAAAACATTGCAAATTTATTCATTCTGGTGCTTCTTCAAGTCTTAACTTTCCACATACGTGATCTACCACCTTGGGGTTCATCATTTGTTTGTCTCTTAATTTCAAGCTTTTAAAATATATTTTAGAAGGCCATGTTTCTACTTAAGAATCACTTACTATAAGAAGAAAAAGACAATAGTGCTTGGGCACCGTAAGGTCTTATCTGGGGAAGCAGGGCACTAAGTGAATTGAGTACCCGGTTGCGGCTTGGAAAAGTCTCTGTGGGAACCTTTGACTGGGCCAGGTTTTCAGACAGGTACTGCTTAGGGAAGAGTCCCCTCTCTTGTGGATCCTGCATATGGCAATGATGCCCACCCATTTAAGGGCATCGTTAACAAAGTTGGAGAACCAAGAGTTTCATTCCCAAAGTCACAGAGAGAGAAACGGACAATAACGAAGTTCACCAGAACCTAACAGGTTGGAGCACATCCTAGTTTTCTCTCAGCATTTGGAGAGCAGACAGAGAGGACGACAAGGCCAGCCACTGACCACAGCCCAGGAGAAGCCAGTGCATTGGGGTTCTTGGGTCAGCTCTGATCCTATGAATGACGGGGTGTTGGTGGCAGGCCTATCTGAAGAACAATGACAACTTGTGTGTCCATGGGAGCCTGGACCGAGCTGTACTTCTTTAAAGATTAAAAAGTTCTGAGGGAATGGCTAGGATACTAACGTCAATCTCACACCGCTTTGTGAGCCTCAAGGATATGGCCCAGTTGCCCACAAGAGCCTCTGGCGGAGCAGCAGCACCGACACACTGGGACTTAAAATATGGATTCTGCTTTCCGAGAACGGAAAGCTTCACCTGACTGCAAATGCTTGCTAAAGTCATTTATGGATTCTTATTATAAATTTCTTTGTGTCCATGTTATATCTGGTATATACTCGTGAATACGCCAAGTTTTTCGGCACATTTTTAATGCAGTTTTTATGGTAAGACTAGGTGCCTCAGCTGAGAGTTGGGTCAGCTTATACTCGAGTATATACGGTAAGTAAGCTAAAGATTTCTCTGTAACTAGATCCTAGGGAATGTTTATTTTTTCATAACTAGGGTCCTGGGTTCTGAGGTCCACTAGCTTATAAAGTTTGCTAGTGTCAGACTTAAAATTTGACACAGTCAGTTGCTTTAAAACTAGTCCCAGTAAGCAGGTTTTTAGCCACTTACTACCTTCTTGGTTTACACATCTAGGAAGCTGATATGTAAAACCACATTTCTGCTGGCCGTATGAAAGTAATCAGTAACAGTGGCCATTGAATTTACTCTTAACTCCTGGTGAGCTCATGTGTATCAGAGTTTTCAGTGACTGATTTTTCAGAGATAGATCATCTAATGCATGTCTGAATGACTTGAACCCCCAACTTTTAAGTTCATATTCATAATCACTTGAGCCACCCAGAGGCTAACGGTTATATAAAACCCTGTAGTTATAAGATCCCTAAGTTGCTGCTGCTTTTTGATGCTCCCTGACCCAGAGACATACCAACATTGCTGAAAAGGGAATCAGCTAGGGACAAAACCCTCCCTTTTTATCTTTTCTTTCCCACCCCCCACCCCCCCGAGATTATTTGCCCCCTTTCTCCTTCTAGTCACTCACTACACCTCTCCTCACCTCTGGAAGATCTCCTGCTGTGTGGTCTCAACCCCTGCATGTAAATTAGAAGCACGGTGACCTTAATACATAGCTTTTGGGGGTGCATGGCTGTTATCTCTTGGTCATATCTCCTTCCTTCATCAGCCCTGACCTCCCTGTTGTTCTGTCTCCAGTTGATCCTGGTGCATAATGACCCCATAGTTTCTCAGAAAAAGTATGTTGAAATCCTAAGTCCCAACTCCATGCCTGCAAAAGTGTGACCCTATTTTCAAATAATCTTGCAGAAGGTATAATAAAATTAAAATGAGGTCATAGTCAAATAAGGCGGGTCATCAGTCAATATGACCGATACCACCATGACAGAGACAGTCCTTAGAGTTAAGGTGCCACAGGCAGGAAGCAGCTGGATCAGAGGAGACAAGAAAGCTAGAGAACATGGCCCTGCTGGTCCTGAATTCAAATCTCTACCCTCCGCCACTGTGAGAAGACGTTTCTGTGTTTCAATCCATAATTTATAATATTTTGCTTATGGTAGTTCCTGCTAAATTGTTTCCCAAAGCTTAGAAGGTGCCAAGCCCTTGCTGGCTGCTGCTGATCAAATGTGGATGTGGCGGGCATGGCCTTTGCATCTAAAGGTTATATGCGAGTCTAAAATCAGAGGCATTCGTTGTGTATAAGTAAAGCAGTCGGAAAATAGAGCCTTAACCCCATTTTAAAGTCTTCACATGAGTCTAGAATCCATGATTAATTCTCATGTCGCCTTTACCAACAGTGGAGCCCTAGAAGTGCTGTCAAATAAGTGCTGAACTCCTGACTCCAAGCATCCAGGCCCTCATCTGGAGAAAGCGGACGCTATTTACTCCCTTAAAGATGTACAGCCTCAGAAACCCTATGTATTTGGACTAGACTTAAGGGCTTTCATTTGGGTTGGTTTTCTAACAGCAGCTCTTCTAAATTTGATGCTAACCTAACCATACATCCTGATGAAGGAATTCTGCTTCTGTGTGATTTGACAAGGAAGGATACCACACTCTATTCCCAGATCATTTTACCTCGAGGATCAAACATCTACAAGATCCTCAGTAGCAAATATGATTAGAAACCCTTAGCCATTATGTTATGCCTGCTACACCCTGTCTTTGACACCGAACTGTCTTTCAGTCAATCACAATTTTGTAACTTTAGTTCTTGCTTTAACTATGTAAGAAAAAATGCCTAGTCACTGTCCAGTGGGGCAGCTATCTTTCTTCTGTAAATTTGGGTGTCTTTCCAGTCTGGACCATGTTTGAATTTTTTTATATCTGTTTTACTTTTGAATGTGTGTATTCAGAGATTGAGCAGGGGGAAATGTCATCAGTTTGGTTATGTTCCAAGAGTATGAGAGCTAAGAATTAGGAAACTGGGGTGCAAAGTGGGTATATTACAGTATCCTCACTGAGCGGAGCATGAGCTAGGGCTTGGAAGGTGTGGGGCCTTAAAGATAAGGAGTTAGTTCAATGCTATCACTGGCCTGGAAATAAGGGAAAGGCAGCCAATACCATAGAGGTAAGAAGTCAGGGTACAGGATAGCACCGATGAAACATGCAACTTTCTTATAGTTCTTTACTGCATCCTCCCCGGAGCCCCCACACCCTCGCTATCGTGATGCCACTTCTACCTTACGAATTTGACTAGATCAGAGCAAGTCCCCAGGTACAGAGAAGGGCTGGAAACGCAGGGAATCCAGGACAAAGAAATCCTTCAGGACCAGTAATGGGAGTAGCGATACCAGGAGGGTAAGTGTAAGGTCTGAGGAGAAAGGGAATTCAATCACAAGGATCTACATATAACCCCCCTCCTAGGGGATGGGCAACAAACAGGTGGGTGAAGGGAGACATCGGTCAGTGTGAGACATGAAAAAATAATAATAATTTATAAATTATCAAGGGGTCAGGAGGGAGAGAGAGTGGAGGAGGGAGGGGAAAATGAGCTGATACCAAAGGCTCAAGTAGAAAGAAAATGTTCTGAAAATGATGACGGCAACAAATGTAAAAATGTGCTTGACATAATGGATGGATATATGGATTATGATAAGAATTGTATGAGTCCTCAGAATGATTTAATAAAAATTAAAAATAAATAGACTATAGAGGCAAGAAAGGGCATAGGAAACTAGAAACTGTGGCAAGTCTGGGATAGCATGAGCAACACATAGGGCATTTGGAAGAACCAGATTGGGGCGGCCCTGTGAGCTTCTAGAGAGGAATTAGGCATTCGTGAGAGAGCAGAGGAGATGATTAAAAATCGGTCATGCTGTCTGTAGAAGCGAGAATGTGACTAGGCTAGATGCAAAAGGTCCTGCAGAAGAACAGAATAGGAGGTCACCACTGTCATCAAGGTAAGCGGTGAAGGTGACTTGGAGAAGGAGGTAAGGGAAAGCTAGATGTCTAAGGTATTATAATAAAGTGACCAGATGTCCCGCTTTTAAACAATTTAACAACATCCCACGGCATTTTAAAATTAAAATAAATATATTACAAGACTATTTTTGCATTCTATGAACATTTTTGTTGCTCCATATAGACCAAATTTTTAATCAAGAAACCTCCCCCTCCCTCCCCAGTCAATGGTGTCCCACTTAAAATCTGGTCACTTTATGACGCCCCATTGTGAACCAATAAGATACTAATATAATGGCCCCTGTGTGACCTTTTGTCCACATTCCGCGACTTTCTCCACAAGCTTCAGCCAGTGATTTGATGTTAGTGTTAGCAGGAACACATTAATTAAGAACCAAGTACCCAACCCTGGGAAGCAAAGATAAATTCTAGTTTCTAGCCTTTGGAAAGATAGCTGGAAGCAATCATAATTCTGTAGAGGAGGCCCAGGACAGGCGAACTAAGGAAAGAGCCAGGGAAGCTGCACACAAGGGCAGGACAGGCACACTTTTGGGAAACCCTGTGGCAAGCGGAGCACAAGCCTGGTCTTGAAGCTGCCTCCTTGAGCCTGTCAGAAATGCCCACAGACTAATAACACATTGCAGATCCACAGGTCCCATCCCTAGATGTTCTGATTCAGTTGATTCCTGGAGGAGTCCGCAAATCTTGCACGTTGAAGAAGTACCTGAGAGCGCTGATCTCAGGTGAATTGACTTTAGAAGCCTGGAGGATCAGGGTGCCATTGGGAAGGGAAATGAGCGGTCGATGAGACTGTTGCCTAGGAGGTGGTGAGTGGCCCTGGAGTGTAGATGGGGAAGAGTAAGAGAGTTCAAAGGGCACCTGTGCTTGGTAGAAATCCTGAGAGCAATTCCCCTGCATGTTCTATGGGAGTTTAGGGCCCCCCACCAACCTTTCAATTCCCTGCATGTTCTATGGGAGGTTAGGCCTCTTTCAATTGAGGCCATACCTGGACCACGTCCTCTTATTGGGACCTAGCAGTCTGGATATCCCATTCCTTGTCAGCTTTCTACTTGGATCCACTTTCCAGCTGCAAGTAAACTCCAGGCTCACTTCCAAGTTGAGTTCAAGTCTCCACTCTTCCAGCACAGCCTCGTCTGCTAGGCCTGTCACTTCCCCACAGCCCCAGTGACGGCTACTCTTTGAGCCAAAAGAAGGACTCACTCAGGTGAAGCCCCTCTAGAAACGACAGTAAGGATTCATTTGATGTTTTATTTAGTCTGGAGGGAAATTTTAGAACAGGAATCAGAAAATCTTAGAGAAGCCCCCAGGGTCAAATAACGGGTCTAAGTTAAGATAATTGCTTGGACTGCTCCAGGGATATGACCCTAACTGTGGTAAATGTCTAGCGCTGCTGTAACAAATAGCACCCATGTGTGATTGCACAAACAGTTTAGGAGGCCAGAAGCCTGACTTTAGGCTCTCAGTTCTGTGGATTCTGCAGCCAAGTCCTTTTCTCTTCTGAGCTTCTGCTCTTAGGGGATCTTTTAAGAGGTTGGCATCTTTTCTATCATTTCTGCCTCCTTTGCTTGCATCTTTAATCTCCTTGACATGAATTTCAAAGATTGGTTGGCAGGGACATTTACCCCATGTCTCGTGAACCTCACAAGGGCAGCTTTTCCCAAATGGGACCATAAAGAAACACGGACACAGTAGTTAGGATTTACAACACATCTTTTAGGGGAGGATTGAAACCATAACATTCAGCCTCTTCTGATGATTTTTTTTTTAAACTCTAAGAAAAAGCATCGGGGGAGACACCCACTGCTCCTGACTGGCCACTGAGGCATGCCCACAGGACTCTGCAGTAAAGCAGAAGGGGAGAATAAAGATGGTGGTCACTGAGGCCTCACTGGTGTCATCTGGGACTTCAGGGAGAAGGCTGTACCGTTGGAGAAAGGCAGCAGTCCATTCATTGGAGTATGGCATAAAGTGCACCTGACACAAACCATGGTATTTCCCATTGCCTCATATATAGAGGAAAATAGAAGGTTGAATATAGAACATTGACTATAGATGGCTAAAGCTGGACCCATGCATTTGAATTGTGGCGCTGGAGAAGAATTTTGAAAGTACCATGGACTGCTAAAAAGATAAGCCAATCTGTCTTGGACAAAGTAAAGCCAGAGCGCTCCTTGGAGGTCAGGATGGCTAGGCATCATCCTGCATACTTGGGACATTTTGTCAGGAGAGATCAGTCCCTGGAGAAGGACATGATGTTTGGTAAAGTGGAGGGGCAGCATAAAAGAAGAAGGCCTTCCATGAGATTGACACCGTGGCTACACTACTGGGCTCAGGCATAGGAACGCAGGATGGTGCAGCGTTTCTTTTGGTTGTGGTCGCTCTAGGCTGATGCCCATTGAAGAGCACCTAAGAAAACAACGACATGATGCAAGACCTTGGAGAGCTGCAACAGAGAAACCTCAACAAATAAGGAGATAGGAGGGGCTGGAGGCCAAGGCCAAGAAGCTGACTTTGGTAGCTAAGAAAGGGAAAGGATAGGAGTATTTGATGCCTGCTCCTCACACTAGAAGTAAAGGGTTCACTGTCTCTTCAATGAGCTGCTTACTGAAGTCTAGGGGCCCTGGTACTACCATGAGTTGGCTGGGCATGGGGTTCCTAACATGAAATTCAGCAGCTCAGCTCACCGGTTCAAACTTATCCCACACTCAGATAGGCTCGACTTGAGTCAGAACCAACTAGATGTCAATGAGGGCTGTTTGGCGGATTTTATGTACATTTTATGGAAAAAGCTCACAAAGAGTTCAAGCACAATGCTGAGCTTGCCAAGTGCATTTTCCTTCTGTTGTACGATCAGGTGACTAAGACAATCCATCATGGGATTAGACCTTCAGGCATAGAGACCAGTGAATTGGCAATGCATCCTAAAAGATATGATGGCTAAAACAATCATATTAAGTAACTGACTACATCTCAGTGTTCAAAGGAACCAAGTCGGGTTCTGTGTTGTCTATCATGCCTCATTCATGTTTGACATGCAAGTTAGAAGAATGGCTGTAGTTACCAGATCAAGTGGAAATATAGATATATCTGATAGGTTTCCCTTGTTGTTTGCTTAGTCTATAGTGAGCCTTGATTCCATGGAAATCGTGGTGCTCAAAGGGGAGAGATTCTGGTTAAGTGATGCTGGTTAAGTACCACCTTAATCAATTACTCTGGCACTTTCCTTCTGAGAATTCTAGATATTTTCAGAGAACTTAGTTCCCAGTTTTTTTCTCAACTATTCAGAGAGGCCCAATGAGGAGAGAGGGGAGAAATGTGGGTCATTGGGGAGTCTGAACTTACAGAGAAGGAGGCAGACCAAGATCCAGGAGAAGAAACCTCAGAAGGGCCACTGTGCCTACATGACCCATGTCCCCATCATCTTCTTCAGGGCCTTTGATACTTCCTTGTTCCTCAGGCTGTAAATGAGTGGGTTGAGCATTGGTGTGAGGATGGTATAGAAGATGGAGGTGGCTCTGTCTCCAGCTGGTGTCCTAGAGGATGCTCGCTGCATATAACTAAATATGGCTCCCCCATAGTAGAGGCCCACGACAGCCAGGTGGGAGGAGCAAGTGGTTAGAGCCTTCTGCTTCCCTTCCGTGGAGGGCATCTGCATCACAGCTGTGAGAACTCTGGCATAAGAAGCCACAATGACCCCAAGGGGTAGCAGCAGCATGACCACACAGCAAGCATAGATCAGGTCTTCAAAGAGCGAGGTGTCTGCACAAGAGAGACGCAGCAAGGCAGGGATCTCACAGAAGAAGTGGTTCACTTCTAGAGAGCTGCAGTAGGGAAAGCTGAACACCATGCCCACGTCAATCACGCTGTCTGTCATTCCACCTATCCAAGAAGCTATCACCATGACAGAGCAAACCTTCCAATTCATAAGCACAGGATACCGCAGGGGGTGGCAAACTGCCACATACCGGTCATAGGCCATAACTGCCAGAAGGAAGCACTCAGCGCCTCCTACCATGACCACTAGGAAAATCTGAGCTCCACAGGCTCCCAGAGAGATAGTCTTACTGCCTGAAAGAAAATTGACTGCCATCTTGGGCACCACAGTGCATATCATAGTCAGGTCCATGACAGAGAGTTGACTGAGGAAAAAGTACATAGGGATGTGCAGGCGCACATCGGCCTGGATGAGGAGAAGGAAGAGGACGTTGCCAGTCACTGCAGCTATGGAGGCCAGAAGAATCAGGGAAAAGAAGAAGAAGTCATACGGTGTGTAGCTGAACAGGCCCAAAAGGATGAAGTTCGTTGTGCTGCTGAGATTCCAGAGCTCCATGACTGTGACCCTGATAAACAACAACAACAAAATAACATCATCCTGGACTGCTTTTGTAGGAAGTTTGAACACATGATGAGCAGAGGGGCCTTAACAGTACACCTCCTCGTACGTGGAAAGTAACTACCATTGATTCTAAATAAGAGAACCCAGACCTTTGACACAGACTCCATCCTCTCCTACTGCATTAGAAATTCATTTTCTCTCCGCTGCCCTCTGTGGTTACCAAGGAGGAGTTGATCCTTATTTCTCTTGAAAGACTAGAAATCAGGGAGGGCATGGAAGCCGGGGTGACCAGAGGATACATGGAAAAGAGAAGGAGCTCTGAGTGGCACATGGATAAATATAGAACTAGGAATGGAACGCAGATTTAAGACAAATGACATTAGAGGTTAGCCAACTAGCGTTAGAAGGAGCAGTCCACACAAGATGACCTTCCAGTCTGGCACCAACTGTAAGTTGGGGGCTCCCATAACATTCCATGGGATTCCTGGAGGCACAGGGGAGTGCAAGTTGGGTTGCTAACTACAAGGTCAGCAGTTTGAAACCACCCACTGCTCCATGAGAGAAACACGAGGCTTTCCATAAAGATTTAATCTCAGAAACCCACAGGGATGGTTCTACTCTGTCCTCCTGTAGAATAATTTTAAGTCAGAAATTAACTCAATGACCGTGAGTTTCATTTTTATTTTTTGGAGAATGACCCTTAGTTTTGATTATTGCTAGAATGACTCACTGGAAGCTTCTGTGCAATTTGTTCCTGTTTATTGTCAGGTCCCTGAGAGGTACAGTTGGCTCAGGTCTCGATTCCTAGTCACAAGGCTGTGGTTCAAACCCACATGTGGCACCACAGAAGAAAGTCCTAGTGATCAGTTTCTGAAAGGTCAGAGCTCTGGAAGTCTCAGAGAGCACTTCTACTCAGTACAGATATGGCCAGAAGTCAAATGCCACGAACAACAGCAAACAGCTTACCAAATGTAAAGGATAAGGATAAAATTAGGCAATGGATGAAGTACCGAGGGCAGAATCCAGGAAAATACCAGATGCGGAATTTCCAGTTGTCTTCTTTGCATGGAGTTAGAATAATACTACTTTCTCAGTATTGTTGTTTGAGGTAGCCCATGGAGTGTCACCAACTAGAGAAATTGCCCCAAGCCTTGGTTTTCTGTATTTATTGGGACTCCATGGTTGTCTGCTCATGGAGTTAACCTCAGTGGGCCAGGTCCAACCTCCAGCTGAATTGGCACTATGTGACTCAAAACTCCTATCCTAAATCACAGTGCTAGACCACCCAGTGTGACCCAAGACTCCCAGGCAAACAATTATCTTCTTGTCAGGCACGATGTACCAAGGACTTAAAAGTCACAGAAAGCTGAGAGCAAAGGGTGGTACTTATTTGGGGAAAGGTTAGATTCTGTACAGTGAGAAATTGAAGTCTTGGGGAAGGAAGGAAGGGGGCAACGTGCAGGCACCGCAGCAGATCTAAATATCAATGTCAATCACCACCTGCAAACCTCAGAAATGCCTCTCTGAATACATCCGCCCTACCCATCCTGCTTTGGAGTGTGGACCATGGGTTAGAAAAGTATAAAAATGGAGAGAGAGAGCACATGAGAATTAGCCCAGTACCTAACTCCCCAGCAGACATTCAAGATACATTCATTAAACTTACAAAAGAAGGATGGGCGAGGGTTCACTCTCTAAATAATGGGCTTTGGGGGGGGTGCTTTGCTGGATAGTGTGACTCTGTCTTCTATTGCATCATGTCCAGAATGTAAATATATCTCCTGATATATGCTGGGAACACTGTCAAAGAGAAACAAAGAATATTGACTGCTTGTAACAGGAAGATATCAAAGAACCAAAACAGAAAAGAGTAAGATACACGGAGTCATCTAGGTCTTATAATCAAGACTGGAATCATCAATCATGGTTATGTCTCCGGCACATATGGAGATGTTAGAAATGCCGATTCCTTGGTCCTACCTCCTGAAGTTCTGGTTCACTGAGAAGGGGCCTTTCATGTACTTCTATACATTTTATATGACATTCGACATGGCTCTGATAGGGAAATGCAGATAAAATCTACCTGGGTAATTATATTCCCATGTTGCCTGTAGAAAAACAACAAGATCATAGCAGCAGGTAAGGAGAGTCTATGACACAGAGTCTTAGAGGCATGCACAAGAAAGGAAGGTAAATTCCAAGGTCGGCACAGACCCAGGCAGGGAACGAAACCACCCGGACCACCATGTGAAATAAGCGCAGTGGTGAAGAGGCAACAAATCTGCTTGATACTTTGGAACTTCCTAGTGTGACTGAAGAATGGATGGTCGATGACAGCACTCTCCAGGCTGAAGCCTGAAATCAGATTGACGTCCCCTCTTGTTGGTCAAACTTCAATCTCTCATTCATCAGGACCCCACCCCCACCCCTTTCTGCATGCCCCAGCCCCATCTATCTCTCCATATTCACCTTTTGGGACAGCCAATATATTTCAGCAAAGGTGAGTAGAGCCGAGAAGTATGCGAAAAGCCACGCTCAGGGCAATGCTTGAGCATGTGCCGAGCTGGGGAAGGCTCCTTACGTACTGTGTCTGGAGAACCCAGGTAAAAATGTAGAAAACAAACCATCCAAAATGCCCTTTTATTTCTTCTCACAAAATTTATGCTGAGCTCATGTTCCAGATTTATGCTTTTCAGTGAATAGAAATCTCAGGACACTTACTCAACTCATAATGAACCTGGGGAATAGACTGAAGCTCCACACCAAGGAATAAGCCCAAATTAATGAATTGGCTTCAGGACAAAGTTCAATTCCCATAGCCCTAGCTCGGGGGCAGGGATGCGGGGTGAGGCGGAGGTGGGGGGGGGGACAATTCCCACCTTCAAGGAGAAAAGAGATATCCATGGGACATCCCCTAACTGATAGGTTCAGTTATAGTTCCCTAAGAACAGCCTTTATGCTCCTTGACTATTTGGGGCTGGGAGAAAACAGAATCACAGGAAGTGATTCTGATCAATTATTCTATAAGCATCGTACTCAATGAATAATCAGCACTTTAAAACGCTCAATCATCCATTATTCATGGTTCACTTAGCAAATATATATTGATCACCTATGAATATTGATGCCTGACTTATAATTTATAAAATTCTCATGCATTCCTAGAATAATCCCCACTCTTCTTTTTTTTTTTTTTTTGTTTTGTTTTTGGGGCATCACTGCTCTCCGGTGGTGGGAGTAGGAGGCCCAGCCCCACTGCTGGAATTGAACCTCCGTCCCAGTGGGCCGCAGTCCCGCGCACAACCACTACGCCACCGGGGCTCAGCCCTCCCCACTCTTCTTGATGTTGAATTACAGTTGATAGCTTTGTTTTCTTTTTAACAAAGGTTACTGCTTATTAAATTGCTAATTGGGTGAGGGTTTACATATGAGATCATTGTTTTTACATTCACCACTGTAAAGAACTTCTCAAACCCCCTAAAGGCTCATTCTGTCCACTTCTTGATCCTTTTCCTATCTCCTTCTTACATTATACTATCATCCCCTTCACCAGTGTTAACACTGCCCTCTAGATTATTACTTCTCCTTTTTACAATTTGATAATTTTTAAAAAGAATTTTATTATGATTTGGGTGAAGGTTTACAGAAATGATCCTAAGTTTTATATTCACCAGTTTGCATATAGTTGTCTTAGTTCATCTTTTTTAATCCTCTCAATATGCCATTGTTTATCCCACTTCTTCCTAGTGTTACCTGTTTCTGTCATTGTTCCTTTCCTAACCCTCTCTCTTAAATGCTACCCTTTAGATCTAAATGGTTGATCATTTTAATGTGATGGGTTCAGCTCCAGATCTTACGAGCGATTAAAGGTCCTAGTCTTGGGAATCCCACCAGTGTCTATCCAACCAAAATCTCTTGGGATTTTGAGTTCTTGTCCACATCTTCCTCCCACTCTATTCAGGGTCTTCTAATGTGACATTTTCCAGAGCAGTTGACGTAGTATCTAGTCTGACAGTGTTGTGAAGACTGAGGTTTGCTCAAGATGGGAATTAATGTAGTCCTACTACCCGTAATTCCTGAAGGGTTGTATTAGAATTCTGGACTGTGTTCTTGTGTCTCTAGTCCCATTTTGGAGAGTGTTGTCCGCAATAGTAACGGGCAGGATTAAGTATTCCCCTCCGTAGAGGATATGAAACAAGTCATGCACCTTCTTTCACTGGCGGTATCTTTAGACTCTGCTAGAAGGTCTGACTTAAAATAGTAGCCTTCATTCTCCTGGAGGCTTCTGTTGTGTCTAGGTGTTGTCCAATCAGCTCCAACTCATAGCCACCCTCCGTACAGCAAG